>JANHFX010006346.1:31662-43469 GCA_027560015.1 Chloroceryle amazona
GCGTGAGCGGCACAGGCTGGTGTGGGGTGGAAAGGAAGAAGATTTGGGTGGGAACGCTGCAGGCAAACCCTCAGTGAGCCGAGAGGATGGGATTGGATTTGTGATGTCCAGCCTGGCTGGGAGACGTGCTGGTGTAAGAGACTTCCCAAAGGGCTCTGCCAAAGCGGTGAACCAAAACAGCGGCTGGAAGTCCATCTCCCTCACGACACAGCCGCCCAGCCGACGGCACGCTGCTTCCTCCCATCACAAACTCAACCCCTGCAAACTCCTCTTCACTCACAGATTCATTAAGGTTGGAAACAACCTTCAAGATCATCGAGTGCAACCATCTGTTGGACTACCATCTACTCATACCTTTGGACAAAGTCTAACCAGTTGACCAAATGCTTTACAAGAAGCTCAGTAGTCCACAGAGCAGCAGCTCATCCTCCAGCCTGGGTCTCCAGACATGAAGAACTCCAGGAATGAAGGGTCCTGCCTGGTCCTTTCTTGTGACAAGCACCGCTCCCATTCCAGGATACCCATCTGCTCTTACACGCTTGTGATGCCTTCTCCTTTCAACCACCCCTGATGTCACATCACAGAGCCTTTGTATACACAAAACTAAGCATCACTTTTCCTTACACTCTGATGCAAACCATCTTTTCCAGAAGCTCTGTTAAAAGGCCTCCCAGAGCTCTGCAGAACCCAAGTCATGCTGAGGGATGCAGCCAGTCCACAGCTCCATGCTACAATTTAAGAGGTGAATAACTTAAGAGCTGCTTCAGCTCATCTATTGAGGCAAAACTCTCCTCCAAACTGTGGATCCCAAACTCATCCCATCACCACTGTCATAGCCCAGACTGCATCCACACAAGGCACTTCCAGCAAAAGCAGAGGCAGCTCTGCATTCACACCTGATGAAGAGGACATGGTCCTCAAGGAGAAACACTCTCCTTGGAAAACATCAACACCTTGGTCCATTACCCTGAAACCACCATGCCAGGACACTACCAGGTGATTATTTGTACTGCGCAGTGATGGGGGTCTCCAGCTGAGGGGGGCCAGTGCTCAGCACCACACAGGGTCAGACCTTCAAAGCTGCTGATTTTAGGGCTACCTGCACGTAGCTATCTCAAAGCCACAGCCGACAGACAGTGGCAGAGAGCTCCTCTCCAAAACCTCTGACACCTCCCAGCTAATCATTTCACCCCCTTACAGGCTGCAGACCTAAGCATAGGAACAGGTCACAGCAACAGAGACTCAAAGACACGACTGTGCAGATCTGTTACTGTTTGATTCTGCCCATTCTCATGGGTTTTGGTGGGGTTTTTTTAGCTTCATCTTTCCAACTGATGCGTGTGAGCCTCTTCTGCTGCAGTGAGTGCTCACGGAAAGCGACTTTTCAGCTTGCACGCTGTCATACACTTGGAAGAAAACTGAAAATTAAAACCATTCAATTGAGGAAAAGAACAATTCCCTACAAGAGGGGTACCCAGTTGCAGCAAAGTAAGAGTTGGGATTTCAAATGTGGGCTAGTTATAAATTCATTTAACTCTCCAAAGCCTTCCTTGGGCTACTGGTAGTAACTAATATGTTTGAAGCAGAAAAAAGCTGCAAGTTCCTTAAACACCTGATGCACAGCTCAGAGCACACAGCCAGGGGAACAGAAACTCAGCAAATAATTATCCCCTTAAAATACCAGGTATTTGTCTTTATTTCTGAGCTAGAACTCTCAGATAAATTCATCATTTTCTTTATTAACTTTTGGAAGGTAAGTGAAGCTCAAGAGTGGACGGATTTCACCAGCTGGATGTCAACTGGGTGTTCTGGTGCAGCTGACACAAGCACCATATAAACAATATGTTCCCAGTGGTCTGATACTGAAACTGCCCTGAAATCACTGGGACTCAGCAGGGTGCTCAAGAGCTTTCCTGACTCAGGGCTATGAATCACAAGAGGAACCCTCCTGTCCCTGAAATCACTGCCCAGCCATTTATCTGAGGATGTCAGGATTATGCCATTAATTTTTGGGGGTAGAAATTCATACCAATGCCATTAGAAAAGGGCTTATGTAATTTAAAAGTGCATATGAGAGAAAGTAACAGTATGAAGAATAGGAAAATCCTGTAGCTTTGCAACTAGAAATAATATCAGATTAATTCAGTATTACGTGCCACAGAAGTGGGGAAAAAGAAAAGAATTAAAAATGGGCACACTGGTTGTTCATATACAGCATCATAAATTTATGAGTGAAGGGTTTGTTTTAATCAAACAGTAATTTATGGCCATTTTTTTAATAAATCTGCTTAAAATCACCCATTACAGCTGTTTATTCCTTTGAGTCTTCACGCACATATGTGAATTATTACATTCCAAGTGCGGTCCCCGTGGATTTGGTCTTGCTTCAGCAAATAACAAGGCCAGGTGTGCTCATTCCCTTTCTAGATTTTGAATATTCATGGCCAATCGGGAAGATAATACAATTAAACCAGGAGATAAGAAAGTCAGATTCAGTCAATTATTAGCTCTGATTTCTGTTCATTATGTTCGCTCGGTACAATTTCATTAAGGAATCTTCCCTTTTCATTTAACTCTTCATGTTTAAGTGCTGCTACCAAATGTTTTGATTCTTATTTGAATAGCATAATTACAAGGAATACTCCTCTTCATCTTATTCAAATTTTTTTCTTTTCAACTTCTCCTTTTACTTTGGATTTTGAGACAGTTTAATAAGAAGCAAGAGGGCTCTGTGTGCTGCAAGCAAAAGGTTCATTTATTGCACCCAGACTTGCCTGGTGACAAACACCCGACCCAGCCCTGCTCTGTAAATCCCACCACATCTCTCTCAAACTCCAGCCATCGGCTGCCACACACTGTACGTGACTCCAGCTCCAAATTAATATTTATCAGCAAAATTACCCAATTTTATGTTATTGAATCGGGCGCGGAGAGGCTGAGAATCAAAAGTGTTGGCTTATTAAATAAAAAATGATTGAAAAAAAACTTGTTTAACAAAGCAACTGATTTTCAAAGTGGCTAGAACCTTTTTGTCTTTTTCTCTTTCTTTTTTTTTTTTTCTTTTAATTCTATACTTTCAGAATATCTAACCACAAGCATTTGAGCAAACTAGAGAAAAGAAACTGTTGGTAATTTTCTGTAAGTTTCAAAAGCCAGCAGGATATACTCACCGTTTTATGTTTCTATCTATAGAGACTGCAGGCAAACGTACAGTGGAACAAAGATAGACATCTAGATATATTTGTACCTGCCGTTCGTGTGCCTATATGGAGATAGATTCTTAATTAGATAAGTAAACAATGGAAACTTTTCAAATTCATCACTTGACTGTACTGAACTCTCTATTCTCTCTCTTACCTCTTTAGTAATATATTTTTTTATATGCTTGCCAGGACTTAGAGCTAATCCCAACTCACCCAGCACTGCTGCTGCGTGGCACAGCAGCTGTGGGCTTCTGGAGCTGGCTTTGACCTGCACTAAAACACACTCAAATATATACAAGTGGAATAATGACCTTGATTCAAATATTTCTGTTGCATTTACCACGTGATTTCTATTTTTTTTTTTGAGAAAAGTGATTGCTGAACTATCAAGTGAGGTGATTGCTGTGTGGAAGATCCTGAGCAGAACTAAAGCAGCAAGCTAAAATTTGAGAAATAGGGGGTTAAAATTGGTGCAATGGCCAGAGTCCTGCATGGGACCCTTGGTCATAGATGGACTTCCTTGAGCAGCCCTGCTCTTTGTCAGTCATTCTCTCCTTCTCGTGGCTATCAGGTGAATATTCAGCAAAGCCAAGATGATTCCCCAGTTTATTCTAGGTGGGCAGAGTCAAACTTTTTCCAGATTGGAGAAAAGAGATCTCTACCAGCTTACAAATCTCTTCTCTCCCTGCCTCTGCCACACTGCTGCTGTGACCTAGCCCCAGGCTCCTCACCAGCAACCAGCAATAGCCGTTGCTGCTGCGAGAGGCTTTGATACAGGACTCAGCTCACACACCCTGACACCAACAGCCACAGTGGGGTTAGGTGTCACTACCATAGCTTAGCTGGAGGTTGTCACCTGTAGCCTTCACATGTCACCGCTCGGACCTCACGGCCCCAGGGACCTTGCTCTTGGCCAACTCCAAAACTCAGGTTACGCCTGCAGCGAGGATGCTCCTCTAATAGACCTAATGCCTCAGCTTATGAGAAACTAAACGCTCATTCTGGGGGAAGAGACAACATCGTCAGCTAGTGGGAATCGGGAGAACTCTGGTGAGGTCAGCAGGACTAGGAGAACCCACACAAGATTCAATTCAGATTTCAATTCAGACCACAGGATCCGATTCAGGAGCCCAGGAGATCCCTGCACTGGTTTCCCAGCACGGCTGGAAAAGCCATTCAAATGTCTGCAGAAATCAATCACTTCTAGCAAACTGAAAAACAATTTGCTTATTTTTATTAAGTTTTCTTTTCCCTTGTAATGATCCTTACCATTCCCTTTAAGGAAGCAAAGATATAACCCAGGACTATTGAAGAGAACAGTAATTAATTTGTAATAGCTACAACACTGTGTTTCAAAACCCCATCTCTGGGAACCGTGTGTTAGATATTCATCCTGATACTTACACAAATCCAAAGAGGAGATACATTTCTCTGTAACTAAACTTGAAAAAATGAAGTGAAATAAATAAATCCAATAAAATCCAGATGATGACTCTGGCTAACTTTGTTTTCTCCAAGAAACCTGATGACATCAAGAGTTTTCTCCTTCCCTCCTGGTCAATAGGGATCAGTTTTAACTATGTCTGATGGTTTATTGGTCTTGGAAAGGAAAAAGAACCCCAGAGGATATTCCTGCAACCTCTTGAAAGCGAAAGGTGACCCGTAGGTTGCAAATGTCACTTTTCAATGGATTAATTTCTTATTCATAGCAAAGGTTTCTGTGATTTTCACTTTCAGGGACTGTGTTGTGTAAATATTTTATTTTTGGCCACAAGAGAGGCTGTTCATAACCCCTTGTGTTCCTGGGGCTCCTGTTGATGCCATTTCAGGATCCTCTAAAGCAATTTCTTGCTAATTTTCTCATTCTCCATTTTATCCCACCTATCGTGTGGCTGGTAAACTTGAAAGCACCACGTGAAATCCAATACTAGGAAATCACCGTGGAATTTTACCTGCAGATTTCAACACTAACTCTTCAATAGTCTGGAAATCCAGGCTAAAAGCAATAATTCTGTTTCTGCAATACAATAAAAGAGTGTAAGTGGTTGTAAGTACTGCTATTTTTAGCCAGTACAAAGCTTCCGCTTCCCCAAACCAAAAAAAAAGGGCAGAAATGAATGAAAATCATCTGCAAATTG
Organism: Chloroceryle amazona; assembly: GCA_027560015.1. Taxonomy (NCBI): domain Eukaryota; kingdom Metazoa; phylum Chordata; class Aves; order Coraciiformes; family Cerylidae; genus Chloroceryle; species Chloroceryle amazona. Next base: position 37,004 of record JANHFX010006346.1, read on the forward strand.
AGGGCATCTACAGTCCTCCAAGTGTGTGTTTGCTCTAAGTGCTTTTTGAGTGTCAGGATAATCCCAGTTTTCTGGCTTAAATCCACATCAGCTTCATACACCGGGCTGGTTGTACAAGATCACTTTATTTTTAGCTTTCTGGCTACGATCCAGCTCCTGGCCACACTTCTGTCTTGGGTCATCTTGGACTTACCTTGGTTTTCTGCTTCCAATCCCGGTTCTCACCTGGCCATGGCCACTGAACTGAGTGTCCAAACCCAGATCATGCCTTGCCCATAAATTGCTCTACAGCACAGAATTCCATAGAATGTTAAGGGTTGGAGGGACCTCAAATGATCATCGAGTCCAATCCCCCTGCCAGAGCAGGATCACCTAGAGCAGGTCACAAAGGAACATGTCCGGGTGGGTTGGGAATCTCTCCAGAGAAGGAGACTCCACAACCTCCCTGGGCAGCCTGGGCCAGGCTCTGTCACCCCCAACATGGAAAAGTTTTTCCTTAAATATCTATGGACTCTCCTATGCTCCAGTTTGCACCCGTTTCCCAGACAGTATTGTGCAAACACAGATTGGGAAAAAAAAAAAAAGAAAAAAGAAAAAGAAAAAAGCTACTCTGACTGCAAACTTTCCTAAACTCTTTGATGACAGCAATAGAAAGTGGGACTGCAAGTGCTGATGAGATGCTGCTTACTCGCATTTCTCATTCTGGTAACAAGCAGTCAGTCTACAGGCTCTAGAAACCAAACAGCAGCCCGGGACTAATTCTCCTCCAATTGCTACCCTGCTGCTGATAAAACGTCTCAGAGTAGACAAAGTCTGCCCTCAGCCTTTCACATAAACACAGGTACCCAGGCAGGCCCACAAACGGCACCGACAGCACCGCTCTTGATAGCAATTAGCGGGGCAAGACGGAAGGCAGAGCGTTTATCTGCTCAAGGAAAATGCTCCACCCAACCAGCAGCATCACAGCACCTTTGCTGGAACGGGACAAAAATACACAAGGGAAGAGGAGAGTGGGAAAGAAGCTGCATGGCATTGGGTTCCAAAGACAGTCTGCAACTCCATCATCCCCCTGCTGATGGACCCACACAACTCCATCATCCCTGCAGCTGATGGGCCCCAATGGCTCCATCACCCCTGCCACTGATGGGCCCCAATGGCTCCGTCATCCTTGCTGCTCCTGAGGCTCCTGCTCCTACACTGCAGGCAGCTGGGCAGCTCTCCCTGCAGCACCACTGATGCACTCACTGCCCAAACAAGAGAAAGTAAATTTTCAAACCAGAAACCCCTAAAACGTAGGAAGGATGGCACACACCACCTGGAGTTTCAGAAAGCTAGCAGGCTGTTTGGTTTATTTTGTCTAACTCGGTTGTATTTTTGTTTTGGTTTTATTCTGTTCCACCCCCTTGCTCTCTCTCTTTCAGGTCCTATGTTATCATTATTACTTATCTGGAAAGGGCTTTCTCTAAACATTTCCAAGTAGCCTTTGGAAGGATATCTTTCCACAGCCCTCAAAGTTTCTACAGAAATCTATTTTCCTCTCCTATCTTAACAATCTTTTTGCTTTAACAGTGTAGTTTTTTTTCTTTCTCTGCCCTGCTTTTCTACCAGCCCTCCACATGGCCATGAGCTACCAGTCAGAGAGTTTCCATTGACTTCACTGGGCTTTGTTTCATGCTTTACACTCAAAAGTTTTCTGCCCCTTCTCATCTCCAGATCCCTTTACCACGATACTTCCTACCCACACAGAAGCTAGTTTGTACGAGCTGGAAATCTCATGCAACTATGTCTCTCAGGTTGTTTCCAGTTCCCAAAGAAGGCAATGTTTTTACCCTCAGGGGGTTTCAGTAACTCCCATTCTGAGCTGGCAACAAACATCATTTTTCAGGCACAAAGGAGCTCAGACTCAGTAGGATTTTGATAAAACCAAATGGGGGGACTTGGCCACTTCTAGCTCTGTTGATGTCATAAGGTGTGAGTGATTCTTCAGCATGGGTGTCAAAGTTGTGCCCAGGTACCTGGGTATCCAGCCATACCCAGAGCATGAACAGCAACAACTCATTAGCAAGTTGATTCATCAAAGATCTGCCAGAAATCATCTGGGATCCAATTCTGTTCCCTGTTTTCTCTGAAATCAGAGATGATAAAGCATGAAAAAAAGATTTGCATATGATGTGGATGTGGAAGTCATCACAAACATTTGAGAAAGCAAGACTGAAGTTCAGCTTCACCTTTACAATAAAGAAAAATGGACAGAGCTCAATACAGACAGGGGATATGTATCATAAATGGAAGGAGTAAGCACTAATAGCTGCAGATGCACCTTCTGAAAGGGTTACAGTGAATAGGAGTCAATAACTGCAGGTTGTGTTCCACCCAAGTGAATGTGCAGTCTTTCCTGGAGGACACACAATGCAATGCCTCAGCTGGGTTCAGTGCCAGCGTGGTCTCAGCCATTCTACCCAGTCACTTTGGGGCTTCAGCTTCAGGAAAGACATAGAACACTTTGAGAGCGTGAAAAAGCCAGAGATAAATGATCAGAACCTGAAAACAGGGCTGACAGGAGAGGACTGAGAGAATTGAGGTTGCGGAGCTCAACACTGAGCCCCTGCATTCCCTGCTGACAGCAAGGGAATGATACAACCTCAGTCCCTAAAAGGCATCCAAATGAGAAAATAGTTTATTGGGCACATTTACAGATGCTCAATGAGGACAGACAAAATGTGGCAAGAAAGACTGAGGGTTAGACTTCAAGAAAACCTTCTAGTGAGAGAGAGAGAAGCACTGGAATAGCCTGATTGGAGAAGCTGTAGAGCACTGTGGGAAGTCTTTAAGGACAGATGAAAAAGACAGGGGTAGTTTTTCCTGTTGTGGTTCAGGGGATGGGTCAGAAGACTTGAGAAGTCCTTTTCTTGCTTATTAAACAGCTATCTCTGGTGAGGTTCTCCAGAAAGATCAAAGGGAACACTTAACCAAGCACAATGCACCTGCAGATTTCACGGGTGCTGTAATGATACAATTTGTTGGCTTTTTAAACCTCAGCAACAGCTAGTGGCCAGCCTGCCCATGTCCCCAGAGACGATGTAACTCCACGCTGCTGACAGATCTACGGTGAGAACAGGCCACCTGGATTGCTTTTCACTTCCAGACCCACAGAGTTCTCCAGGAACTGGCGTGGCTTAAGTGAGAAGGATGGAGCTCCAGTGTCAAAGCACTTTTCCACAGAAGGATCTCCATGGCATGCTTGAGCTCCTATTTTCTTTCTAACAACCTCAACAACAGGCATTGACAGATCTCTTGGATCTTATGTCATCCTGTTTCCATTCCCACCCACCATCTGACTGTTGCTTCCCCTCGCCCACCACCTTTAGAGATCCTCCATCAATACAACATCCGAGCATTGACAAGGACTTTATGATCGGCATTTCTGAGGTCAGCCTTTCCAAGCACAAAGAGAAAAGAAGAACTTCAAAAGGAAAAAGACAAATAACAGTAACTGCCAAAGCAGCAGCAGAATGGCACATTCTTCCAGCAAGGCAACTACCGGGAGCTCCTGCACGTATCCTTCCCTTATTCTTCCCAGCATTAACCAAGGCAAAGGGAAACAACCAAGAGAACATCCAACGTTTTCACCAAGAGCAGATCATCACAATCATAAACCCTGGGCCAAACCCTCACGTTATGCCAGCGCTTTACCCCGCAGGAGGCTCTGGCCGCTCGCTTCAGTCACGGTTTGGCTCGCTGTTCACACGTGCTGTTTGCATTGAGCTTCACTCGAGTTTTGCTCCCTTAAGTAGCTTGATATTTACTCACACAATTACTTCATGGGGACTTAGTGTTCAAGCCTTTTCTTTTGTTCTTGTAAAGATTAACTTTTTAGAAAGACGGCCAGCCAGCGAAACGTTGTGAAAGACGATTCTGTGGTGGTCTATTTTCAGCAGTGAAATGCTTGGTGGTCACTGTATTTCACTCCTAGCACTTAGTGGTTTTAAAAGTTGTTTTCTGTTCTATATATTAACATAATGTGTTTACTAAAAAAAGATTCCTAAACATATATTTCTCCAACCTTCCTTCTCCATTACAGAATGAAACCTGAATATTATATCAGAGATTAAGGCAAAATCAAGTCTCAGAGCATCCTTACCCCAAACCAACTTCACTCACAGACTCTAACTGCTTATTTTCCAGATAAGCTTAAAAGCCCTTAAAAGAACAAGGGGCACATCCACCACAGGCCATCAGAAATGCTTCACGTTCCGTTATCGTCACAAGAAATACCACGGCAGCAAGAACCCAACAGGCAGGAGGCAGACACCCTGAGAGCACAGACTCTGGCATTCTGCACTGGGACAACAATACTGATAGAGAATAAATAATGATTTAAAAGGTTACATGACTTTAACAGCTGTGTCTCAGCAACTGCTACAAAAGAGCCAGGCAAGCGAGGTCTCAGACACTAGAGGAGTCTTCAGAAAAGGATTTTTTAAATGATCAGGGAACGCTGCTCTCTTCCCTCATCAGTCATGCTTGCTGCTAATGTTTTATTCTGGGTAAATAATTAACCACAAGTAGTATTTGAGGCACCATACTCCTGTTTGCAGAGTGTACAATTACATGGTGGGGCAGGGTATTCATTCCCTGGTTGTAAAAGCTTCCTTAGCCAAGGGAAAGGGGGATCAGCCAGGTCTGTGCACAAAACACGACCCTCGTGGGCTGCGTGTACATGGGCAGGGGAGACAACGATGCCAGGAAATCATCATAAAATAGTATTGATAAATGGGAAGCAGTTCAGTAAAATAATGAAGAGCCTGAGGGAACGGATGGGAGAGGGAAGATTAGAGGAATTGCTTATGTGGATCTTTGACCAAAGGAAACAGTCCAGGGGTATCTGACAGGTATCAGCTTCACAGCGGGGAAGGAAGCGCTCGGGATGGGATAGGATGGATAATTGGGAGCAATTATAGGAAACTGAATATAAAGAAATTTAGGCTTAATATGAAGAAAGGAAATTAAAGAAGAAAATTAGAAGAGGAAATAGTTTGAGGGCAAAAGGGTTGTTGGTAGAAACTCCTTCACTGGCAAATTCAAAAGCAAGCACGATAAAGCCCTAATAAATATTCAGCAGGGAGAATCAGCCTTTGTGAAGCAGGGAAATTGCCCAGGTGACCCACTTGTGCTTTGCCAGCTTTAAGATCGAGTGTTCTTTTTAGACCTGATCACAATGCAGTAAAATTTAACATATTTGCTTTTAAGGGAGCCTTTTCTTGATAGCTCTGCTTCCACGTGGCCAGTCTTTGACAACAGCTGCACGGACTTGAGGTTGTGTTGTGCTCTGGGACACTCGACCACTACTACTGGTGACAGCAGGAGCCAAGTACAAGCAGTGTGACACCAAACGGCAACCAAAGAGCAGAGAGAGCTGCCAGATGCTGCCTTCTCCCTCGAAGGGTAAAACTCTGGAGCAATCTATGCCACGAGGTTGTTATTCTTTTGCCAGAGTTTACATCTCTGACACAAACAATAGCCTTGCCCTGACATTTCCTTCAGTAAACACCGGGAGAGCTTCCAAGAGCCTGTTGCAGACAGTTATGAAAACTACCCAAGCTGTTGAGCTATTATATAAATGATCTTCCAGGGCTTCATTATTCTGGTTACTATTGGACAATAACAAGACTTTGAGGGGCTTCCACAATAGCAGAATCTTGTTTGTGATCCCAGAGGCTTCTGGCTCAGCCTCTTCTATTCAAGCACACCAGAACTAGTCCAGCTCTGACAAAACTGTGAGACACTGCGGGGTTAAAACCAAGCCTTGCATCAAGATTAAATACATCTGTTATGAAAACCTTCTGTGTTTTGCATACATGATTCAATAAAAAGTCTTAGCTGGATAATTGTTTTGCTCAGGTTATTAACCAGAGTTTTCTTTACTTTTTTTTTTTTTATTACTCCTCGGAATAATGTTTAAGGTAAACAACTCATAATTGTGCAAGAATTGCATTAAGGGAATGCTCTATCCTGAGTGTCCGTTCCCAGATATTATATTCTGTTACCAAAAGTCAGCCTTGCATTAGGAAGTTAATTCAAGAAGCCGAAGAAGACAGTTCATGCTGGTAAAAAAAAAAAATAAAATCATTAAAAAGCCTACTGGAAATTAAGTCCTGAATATCAGAGGTGATATCAAAGTGAAAATTAGGTTTGTACAAGATCAGAACTCATTGAAGGCATCATCAGAACCAGGGATTTGTTCTTTTGCCCCTTGATCCCTTGAGGCGGGCACTGACCAGAGCTCTCAGGCAGCCAGCCTGTGGTGTGCCTGCCACGGTTTGAACCCTGAGCCCTCCACAGCCATCATACGCTCACCCTAAATCCTGGCTCGGAGAAACAAGGTGCGACGAGCGGTGTAAAGTCATAATGGACTGGTTTGGGTGGGAAGGGACCTTTCAAGGTCATCTGGTCCACCCCCCTGCAG
>JANHFX010006347.1:0-157461 GCA_027560015.1 Chloroceryle amazona
ATTTTGCCACCCACCACGTTTGTGTCAGGTGGTTTTGGACCGCGCGGCTATTGGGCGGCAGCTGTGCGCTTTCGGAACCAGATTGCTACGCCTTAAATTGCAACAGCCAATAGTTTTCTGGATCCTCCATCTAGCCCTTCCTGTGGATGGGCGTCAAATTGGCCAACCTCCAGTCACCTGGGACCTCCCCAGTTAGCCAGGACCAGTGATAAATGATGGAGAGTGGCTTAGCCATCTCTTGCGACAGTTCCCTAAGTACCCTGGGATGAATCCCATATGGACCCACAGACTTTTTAGGATTTAAGTGGCACAGCAAGTCATTAACTACTTCCTCCTGGATTTCAGGGGGGATATTCTTCTCCCCATCCCTAACAATTTGGGAGCCCAGTTGCCCTGAGGTTAGTCAGTCTTTTTATTAAAGACTGAGGCAAAGAAGACATTCAGCACGTTGGCCTTTTTCCTTGTCTCTCATTACTATGTTACCCCCTTCATCTAGTAAGGAATGGAGATTTTCTCTGGCCCTCCTTTTGTTATTAAAGTATTTATAAAAACACTTTTTATTACCTTCACAGAATTGGTCAGCTTAAGTTCCAACCAAGTCTCTGTATCTCTAATTCTCTTCCTACATGACCTTGCAATGTCCTTAAACACTTCCTGGTTCACCTGCCCCTTCTTCCAAAGTTGATACATTTTTTAATTTATTTTTTTTTTTCTGACTTCCTGCAAAATCTCCCTGCTCCTCCAGGCTGGTCTTCTGCCCCGCTGGCACATTTTTCAGCATCTAGGGACAGCCTGCTCCTGCAGCTTCATAATTTCCTTCTTAAAGTAAGCCCAGCCTTCTCAGGCCCCTTTGCTTTTGAGGGCTGCTTCCCAAGGTACTCTTTGAAACTGCGTCTGTGGAGACCAAAGTCAGCCCTCCAGAAGTCCAAGGAAGAGGTTTTACTGACAGCCCTCCTAATTTCACCACATATTGAAAATTCTATGACATCATGGTCACTGCGCCACAGACTTCCACCAGCCCTTCCCTGTTCGTAAAGAGTAGGTCTAGTGGGGCATTACCCCTGGTAGGCTCGCTTACTAGTGGCAACAGGAAGTTGTCATCCACACACTCCAGCAACCTCCTGGATTGACCCCTTTATGCTGTGTTATACTTCCAGCAGACATCTGGTAAGTTGAAGTGTCCCACAAGAACAAGGGCTAGCGAACCATGTGAGTCATCCCACCATGTTTGCCACCAAATGATGGCAATTATGTCATGGTTTCCCTGGTGCGCAATAGCTTCTAACTTCTTCTGGTTTTTGCCCAAGCTGCAGGCATACATGCATTTGATCCGAGGCACGGATATCACCTCCAATACTGGTATGTCTCCCCAAGGCTTATCTTTAGCAGTCCTGGGTTTGTCCTCCTCCCACTTTGATTCTAAGTTTGCCAAAGACTAATGAGGCTTATCGTACAGTCTTCTGTGTCCATGAGTGATTCACTGCTCATCAGTATTCTGTACTCCCTCTCACAGCTATTATGCCCCACCCATTTGGTCAAGAACACCCACAGAAGTTAATAATCAGTTCAGAGTCTTAAGGCATTTGAATGTACAGCATATAATTAATTTCCTACAGATAGAATTTAAGTTACTAAATGTCCTTTGTGTTATCAAAAACTATGTTCAGCTTCAAAAATTCAGACAAACGTGAATAATATAAAACAATAAAAAGTAACACTTGAAGTTGCCTTATATTGCTTTCTCTTTATAAATTTGCTACCAAAATTAACAAGGAATACTGAATCATGAATATTGGTCTTATAACTTAGATGTATTACAGCATTATTATCAACTACATCAATAAGTACATTCATAAGGACATCGGTTTATAAAAAGCATCACTCAGCAGCACACACTATTCCTGTTTTTAGTTCTTTAAAGTGATAGCTAGTTTTAGCTGTAATTGTTCATAATTTTTGGACATCAAATTATATCCTTAATGTCAGTTATTTCAGATATTTTGCTTCCACAGAGGTGACAGAATTTATTTTTATTTCTTAAACAGAGATGTTTCAGAATTGTCAAATAAAACAGTAATTATATTGACTGCAAGAGGGGAGAAAAAAGACACAGGCGTATTCCATAGTTCCCAAAAGCCCACCAGTGTTGCTATTAACTAGGGCTCATTAAGACCACACTCAAATCCTTGATTTAAATTGCAGCTGCCAAGTATTTCTTAAGTATTCACTACACCAGAGCAAGAATCATTATCTAAATGAATTGAGCCTCAGTTTGCCATATTGTCTGAGAGCTCCCAGGGTCATTCATATCTTAGTGTGGGAAACAAGGGATATACCCTCCCAGCTCTATGCCAATTCTATTCTGTACCTGGGAAAAAAGAAACCCTTTCAAACATGTATTTTCATCATGATGATACTCTTCTCACAAAAACTTTTTATTTACATCTCCTAGTAATTTATTTCCACCCAGCCCCAGTAGAAAGGTGTATCTGTCAGAATAAACCAAGTTTTGATGTACTCTAGAGTCTACACTTGCAACAACTTTTTTTTTTTCTGATAGAATAATTTACTCCAAATCAGTTCCACCATATTCCCTACAGATTAGTACAGACTACAGTGAAGACAGTCATCTATGACAGTTCTGTGCCTCAAAAATAAATTAAATTAAATAAATACAAACACCCCCACATTTTTATGGGAACAAACCAAACAAAAACCTTTTAAAAAAATCCTACTTTTATTTGCCAACCACAATGTTAAACAGCAACTGGGTTCTTTAGAAGAAAAATCACAGCACTATAATCTTACTGAAAAAATGCTGTACAATTACCAGCCTTGATACATGGCAGAGTTATTCTAAGAAAAAAGCATTATTCGTACCCATGTACCTTTCATGAGAGAGCGAGCAGTTTTGTGTAGCATTTCTCTTCTCATTAAAAAGGAGATAGGTACATTGCTGACATCCTTGTTAAGAATAGATAGAAAGAAAATACTAGAAAGCTCTCGTTGTCTAGGATACTTATTTAAAATCCACTGAAAAGCTGCACTATTCCTATAAAGATTCAGAGACTAAGGCTTAAAATACTTACTTGATAATGTCCCCTTCAAGAGCAATCACTCGTTTAATGATCTTCTGTTCAGGGTTTCTCGGAGACCTGGGACAGGCATAAGGTTATACAATCAGTAATGTTCCTGTTGTTTTAAGAAAATGAAAAGAAATTCCACATAGAAAGAGGCACTATTAAAGTCATTAGGAGACTCCATGTTTTCCTTGATCTATCATCAATCATGATGTTCTATGCTGAAGTGAAGCTACTATAATCTTTGCAAACCATCATAGAAAACCAGATGCTGAAAAATTTATTAATACTTGAATTTTCCATCATATTTTGTTTAAACATTCATGTAATTCATTCACTTTGGGGAAAAAAAAAATAAAAATCACCCTATGTTATTATTATCTATCACTAATTTAGGTAAACCTTGCCTAGGAAATTGTGGAAGTTTAAAAAAAGCTGTAACATTTTCTGCATGTTTCAGCTACATCTGTAGCTTCTTAATGTAATACCTGTTCTCACTTCAAGTTATTTCCCTATAAGCATGTTTTATTGAGTGGACTCTGATCATGCATTATATATTATTGTCAGAATGCAAAGCTGAACTTGCATGCCAGACTGAATACTTCAACTTCCTGGATGTATATTAAGAGATAGGACTATTAGAAGTGGTATTCTACCATAGTTTTGACAGGTTAATGTAGCTATAAGTGCACCATAAAATTTCTTTCTTTTCTGTATACTTTACTTCTTTTTTTTTTTTTTAATTCTTCACTTTTAATTAATTGTTTAAACTTAATAGAGTGTTTTCATCTTATTTAAAAACATCCTTTTATTTCCTGCTTGTATATAGGAAAGTCAATGAAGGTACAAATGGTTTTGATTTTCTGCTGATGCTTGAGTTCTGTCTATTAGACGATAAGTACAGCCTTCTAGACACACAATTGCAAGAGCTTTATGTTACAGTTGTCATGCCTAAAAACATTGGCCATACCATTTCAATACACACCAGTACCTTTGAGCTCAGATCTTGTCAACTGGTACCACACTAAGATTACATTTCCCTAAGAAGCAAAGCTGGGATGAGTCTTCAGCACTGCCTGACTAAAGGCATTTGCAGTTCGCTTTCAGTTACAAAAGTTAAACAGAAAAAATATTTCAGACTCAAATATGAAGCCAAAAATGTATTTCAAACATTTTAAAAGTGGTTTGGGTTTGTTTGGGCTTTTGTGTGTGTGTGTGTGTGCGTGACAATACATTTCAATGTAATGAAGCAAAATTCAGGAAGCATAATTTTAAATTTCAAAATATCAAATAGTTTAATTTTGCAGTTTAACAAGACTGAAAACCTTATTTTCACAAAGCAGCGTGGAGCACTGAACAGGAATAATGACCATACTTTGATTCTCTAGTTAACACTGGAATTTTCAAACCATGATACTATTTACAGAAATTTAGCTTTAATTTTACCCAGTTTTATATTCCAGTTCAGTCTTGTTATTCGTATCTTTCATGTTCTTTTTCAGGCTGAGAATATACATTTTTATAATATTTTACATGTCAGTCTTGGCAGGAATTAAGTTTTACATGCTCACATAAATATATACAAACTATCCACAACACTTTCTGATGCTGCTCCCTAGGAGGCTTCAATGCACACTCATCTGAGCACTGACTACCTCTTATTCTCAGTCAGAGCACAGTCAAATAAAAAACAACAAAACTTTATTAATTTCAGAAATTACTTTAATAGATTAATGCTGAATATATTTAATGTTTAATTCATGTAGGTGTAGATAATAATATTTTTATGTAAATAATGTATGGGATGAACTATGCATTTCCTAAAGACTGAATAAAAACAAATTTTAAGTTTGCTCTTCTAAAATTCTATTCTAGTTTAACACCTTATTTTCACACGTTCTTTGAAATTACCCATGTATGCATTTTCACTGACCTCTCCCTTAATTTGCCTTCCTCGTGCAAAAAAATTGTAATGACCTTGAATGAACATCACTCTAAATCTGAGATATGAGTATCTGTTCTAAGAATGGTTACTTTTTTTTTGCCAGGAAGACATATTCAATCAAAGCACATAGTTAGTTTATGAGAAAGACTTCAAGGAATTCCTTGTAGATAGGTATTATAAATTGGGAATATTTTTAACATTTAAAGACAGAATAGTTTCAATTTCTGATTATAATTCATGAAAATGTCCAAGGACTGGTAAGAGAGAGGGCATCAGGCTCAACGTGGACAATAATATAGACACCTACAGGCAAAAGATTTTTAAAAGGCAAGCAGAATGTTTTGTTCATGAGCCACAATGACTGAACAGGAGACGAGAGACTAGTCCTGAAGTGATAGATATTGATGCCTTCCTGAAAGGTGTTTAGTGTAACACTGGGATTGCATTGACTATGGAAATCACAAAAACATGCAGAAATGGGCAATTTCTGTCTTTGAAATTTTGCAGCAGGTGTAGAACAAATTAATTGATGAAAGAGAGCAAAAACTCCAAAACAACCAGTAATTGTTTAGTACTTCTCTATTACTGATATCTGGGTGAGGGAACAAGCAATAAGCTCTGAAAACAGGAGTCATTCAAAACCAAAGGAAATAGAAACTGTTGATTTACCTGTCTGCACCTCTTCTAAATCACACTGTATTTTTTCATTCTCTGTATATAAAAGGTCATATTCAGGCATGTTCCTTTCAAGTGATATTGTGTGGGAAGAGATGAGATTTCTTATACACAATGATTATATTTTATCTCTCTGAATTAATAACAATCATCCATACATTTACCAGACAGACTCAAATCTGATGTTTCACAGGGTAGTCACCATTCCTTCACTATTCTCTGAATCAGTTTCTCAAAAAGTTAATCTTACATTTTCCTCAGTAAATTATTTCCTCAGGTACATATGACCATATCAGTTAGAGACAGTAGCACAAGTAGAAACAGAATGACTATGAAAATCTCAAGCACATTACAAATATTAGGGCACAAGTATCAGTTAACAGCACATCAGAAACACACTAGGGAAAATATTCCAGAAAATAAATCCACTTCTTAAATGCAGATTGAATTATACTCTACTCGTAGTTACTTTTCCTTTTCCCATGAAGAAAAGTGGAAAACAGGCAAGTTTATCAGTGTGTCCTTCAAGTCACCAAGTTTGAGGATAATTCATTGTTATTAATTTCTCTTTAAATAGCAGTATTCTCTGTTCAAACACCTCAGGAAAATGATCACTATATAATGTAAAAAGAAAGTAATGCCCTGTGTAGCATCCAAGACTGATAAATATTTTGATTTTATCTGTCAAAACAATTATTTAAATTTCACTTACAGATCTCCTGATGACTGGATGCAAAGAGTAGAGCAAAAGAGAACATCCTCTCTGTCTGAAATACTTTCTGACATAGAATTCACTCTGCTTTAGCAACAATTTCTAATTTCTTCAAAACTGTAAGTTTACTCACAGTGCAATACATAAAACCCAGCCTCATGCACAAAGACATGAATCATGACATCAAAATCCAGATTCAGAGTTTTAAGATAAAAAATTTACCAAGGGAAAATTAGACATTTGGTATGTATTCTTCATGGTTTTCCAGATGAAGTCTTAGCAACTCAGCATAAGCAACCTGCCAAAATTAGCTTCTGGTAATAAACCGAGCTCCTTCTCCTAAACCTATGTATATTTCTTATTCTGTATTGACTTTCAGCTTTATAGTCATCATACACATCCACCTTTCATTAAAAACTAATGAGCAATTCCACCGTGGTAGAAAAACAAATGCCCGTGCTATTAACTTTGGATTAAGCCTCTCGCATTTGGTCATTTGTTTGAAAAGGAATTGAAAGAGAAAGGTTAAGTAGAGGTGAAGGTAGATCAACCCCATGATTAGGGCAGATTCAAATTCCTTATTCACCCACAGCAAGTACTTCAAGATACAATATTTTAACCTCCACCTCCACCCTATTCTGGGGCAGGTCTCCTTTTATCTATGCAATTGATACTGCTGAAAAAAACCCCACAGAATATGTAGAAGTACCTCCTCTCCCTACATAGACATTTAGTTGTAAAGGTAAATTATATGCTTTATCAGAAGAGCTAGAAAGAGTGCAGTTTCCATTAAAAAAAAAAAAACAACGCTTTTTAGACCTGAAGACATTATCATGGAGAGAAAATATTATTTAGGATGAAGGCTGGTCAGATAGCTTCATCTGGGTTCTTTCAGTGATGCATCGCCAAAACCATAGTCTGAAGCATACTAATAATTGACAAGATTGTAAGAGGTAGTTTCTCAAGGAAGGATAGAATAATAGTTGAATCTTTATTAGAAAGTAACACTTTGTTCTATTTCAGGAAAGCACAGACTATCTTTCTTACTTACTACCTCAATATCATTTCTCAATAAAAATTTATATATGTTTTTATTTTTAATTACATTCTCTTACAAAACCCATACATATATATACATATACACACACATACTTATATACACACATGTAAATTTATACAAGTATCCATTCTTCTGTGTTCAAAGCTGTATTGAACAGAGTGGGACTGCAGTTTTACAAAATATATTTGCCATGAAATACAGGAGGTACGATACAGCTAGAGGAAAAAATACCGTTTAGCAAGTGACTGTCAGATAAAAATGCTGACAATTCTCTGAAGCTTTTTTGCCTTTCACAATTGAGCAACTGACTACTTGAGTAACAGTACTGCTCCTAAACTTTTCCCTTTCCATCATTTGGATTATTTATTTACTCTAGTGGATACTGCTTAGCACAACTGTAAATAATTGCTCCGTCAGCTAATTAACATTTGATTCATTGCGAAATTTTCATGTTTCCACTTTTCATATGTGTTATTTGATGCTTTCATTCTTTGAGCTGTCTAACTACATTCATCTCCAAAATACCCACAGCAAATCATGCTTCATATCTTGAAAGTGAAGTTTCTACAGGCTAGAGAGAAAGTGTGCTTTTTAGGTTATAGCCAAATATCCTGGCTATACAGTAAGTGAAAGAAGATAGCTGATTCATTTCTACTCTCCAAAGGGATATATTAACATATATCCCCAAATACTATGCGATAACATTCCCTGCTGAGCATGCAGTCTCTGCAATATATATAAAAAATAACCTTCCAGTCCTGCATAATGATCAAACACAATATTTGATGCTCAGAAATAAAGCAGACTCCCCAAAAGCAATTGCATTTTTTCAACAGATACTAGCAAAATAGCTGTCACAAAAATAAAGAAATTAGACTTGAATAACAGCGAAGTCCAACTAAATAAATGCTACAACATACAATAATTTATTTTTTTTTTCTCTTGAATGAGCACTCAGATTTTCTTGGTGCATGCATTAGAAAAAGAAGAAAAGACCGTACACTGTGAGCTCATAATGAAAAAGCAGCTAATATATTTCAAATAGATAGCTTGATTTTGATACTTTGATCTATCTATCTATCTATCTATCTATCTTTGATCTATCTATGGTTTAATGTTAGCCATTCGTTATACTGGCCAACCAGCATTGGTTTTGTGCCGGCTTGTGAAAATTCTTGGACTTTTGATACTAAATGAGTATATTCTAGAACAGGAAAAATAACAGGTTGCATCGAAAAGTGCCTGAACTTTTCACTGTTTGTTTATATGTAGGTATCTATGTAGATGCATATGTATGTATATTACTATTAGCTTCACTATATATTATTATATGGCTTCACTTTTTATGAGACAAAAGATTTTTATGAATATAAATTCTATACTCCTTTATGGAGATAATTAATCTCATAATAAACATAATATTAAACTAATAACATTACAGGTTCTGAGAAGATTTCTACATTGTGGAAAATAACATGTAATATAATAGTAAAGGGAAAAAAATTACAAAACTTATTTTATTCTTTTTTGCTGTCATTCATGTTTTCAATCAATATATGGACTTACTGCACTGAATGCATCCAGTAGCCAGGTACCATATCTGCATTCGTTTTGGATCCACCAGTAAGAGAAAGATAATCACAACTGGAAAAAGTGACAGATCACCAAAGAAATAGTAATAGAAGCATAATGTAACAGCAATGACTAAGGAAATTGTGTTTGTTCATATCAGAAACGAGGTGAGATAGATGCCATTGTCATCTATCTCACTAATGAATAGGAATTCAGAAATTTATTCAGAAATTTATGAGCGGTGCATAACAGATGGAGGTAAAGAAGCTTCTTAAATTGCAGAAAGGAAAATTCCAGTTGAATACCTGAAAAGTTTTGCACTCAGTGTGGTTAATCAGTGGTGTAGGTTGTCCAAAGTGGCTGGGAATCACAGAGGTGCTCAGAGCCCAACTGAACAAGGTTCTGAGCAGCTGACCCAATTTCAGAGTTGAATCTGCCTTGAGTTTTTGGTAGAGGTCCCTTATGACATAAATTATTCTTCACTTCTATGTCCAGCCTTTAGTCTTAATTCAAATATATGAAGAATCATGATGTTGATACCTTAAAAACCACCATATTTTATATGGGATGCAGGTTCTGATGTCAGAAGAGTCCATACTGAATTGCCTTAACTGCTGCAATCCACAAATGTTATTTTTTAATTTGCTGTCTTTTTGGATAGTACCTAATTCTATTACAAAGCATTTTTACAGAAGGTTATGATATCATGTCTCAAGCACTCTGAGTGACAATGAGACTAACATCCAGAGAAATTGCTCCAAAGTTTAATTATCCTTGCTATTAGGAGATTGCATCTGCATTCAAAATTGAATTTATCCAACCTCAGTTTCAAATCCATGCCTTCTCCTCCAAGGCAAAAAAACCCTCAACATAGTATTTCTTCTTCCTGCAGAAATATTTAGACACAACTGTTTTTCTTAATTTTCTCTTGTATTCATCAGTTAGAACTGCTCAAATGTCTTAGCATACAGTTAGTTTTCAAATTTCACTTTTATGACTATACTTCAAATTTCCTCCAACATTTTCATTTTCTTCTTGGCACACAGACAGAAGAACCTAGCATTTTTCAGTGTAGATTATTCTTATAACCAGTAATAAATAAACTGGCTTTACTATGCTGTCTCAATGCAAAATCTCTTTCCTATTTCTTAATATTCCATTTATTTTTTATATTTAGACAAAAAGCTCATCCTTTTCATTCTAGGAGCTAATGGCAAAAGGATACAGAAACTGCTAAATCTTTCTCTGAGTAAACTGCTTGCTAAAACAGTTAACCAATAAAGTTTTGATTACTACATGCACTTCACAGTCTGTGAAGCATGTGTTGGGACAGTAAACATGGTTGAGGTCATGCTGTAATGTTATGGCCATCTTCTTATTTACTGCTATGTCTATCTCAGTATTATTTATAAGCTTAGCTAATGATTATGAAGACAACTGACAAAACCAGTACCTACTTTGGGATCACAAAGCAATCTGCTGGAAATATTACCATCAACTGATATTTGTCCAACCATACTTACAACTTTACAGTTGAACTGAGCCCGTTTATAACCTGACTAATGTGGTTGACTTCAATTCCATTAAAAGAAGGTTTCTAGATCAGGATATTATGTGGTAGTAAAAAGAGTTCTTGAATAAACAAAATTAATTATATTACAGCCTTTAATAAAATCGTATTTATCTAGTTATTTTGCAATTTTATTGATAAAAATTGTTGATACCACAGGTTTCCCTGACAAAAACAGTTTCTGAATTGATTTACGTTACCATATTTTCGCTTCTACTGACAGAATGAGAAATAAAACATGGGATCATTTTGATTAAATATGACATTTCTAAGGCCCTTCTCTTAGTTTTAAATACTGGAAATTTATTGCAAGTCTTGAAGTCATTTGCATTTTCTCCTTTGTATTTCCCTTCAACTGGAAAGAGGCATTTTCTAAATGGTATTCCACACTACAAAAACTGAATCCACACTCTCCTATCAGCAGCAATGTTTAAACTAGTTTTGACCTTACACAGTATTTCAACTTTAAAGGAATTGAAATAGATTAGCAATTTTTTTCAGACAGAAGTATTATGCAGAAATTTGACAATGTTAGCCAACAGTGAAAGCAATGGAAAAAGTGCTTCAGTTGTTCCTGTATTCCCTCTGGGCTAAATTTGAGGAAGCAGGCCCCAATCCTAACAAATACTGGTTTAGTGAACCATTTTGAACATTCACCATTTTTCATCCATAATTTAAAAAATAAGTGCTACAAGACAGCAGTTGCACCAACTGCTTAGACATAAGTTCCAGTGACGCTTGATTTGCTCAGCAGCTCCAGTGGAAAATATGTAAAAAGATAAAATTAAAAATATCAGCAAAATTGTACTTCTACATCCTGAAATTCTTAATTTAGCTCCATGTTACATTAGCATTTCTTAGTCAAATCTCTTTTTAAAAACCAAAATCACTCGCTGCAAAAAAATATTTAATTTTTTTTTACTGAAAGCAGTGTTTTATAATAATTGCAGATTGCAAGTGCAGACTATTGAAAAGGTATTTTATTTTTATTACATTCTAAACTCTTGGCACATAACCTAAAACAACTCTTCCTTGAAACTCCATGTTGAATTCTAAGCAATCCCTAAACAAAAATAACAATCCAAACATATCATTTGCATAAAGTCTCAATAAAGCAGTCATACACTTTGCCATATAGCCTTTCAATAATTAGAACATGTAAACAATACTCTCAAGCTTTACAGTTATTGGATATCCACACTTGTCTCTTTCTCTTTCTCACAGGCTCCCATTCCTTAGCCGCTCTCTACATTCTGATTTAGTCTTGAGTTTTTAAACAGAGCAGGAAAGCATCTCTCCAAGGATAACATATTCAGAAAAAATCGTCCATGGTAGACACCCACCCATAATGTATTTCCTGATACCAGACACTATTTAGCAGAGATCTCCTACAATAAGACAGGGTAAAAGCTGGAGGAAAAAGAATAAAGATCTGCATACTCTCAAAGCAATCGGTCCTTCCCCGTTATATGTACAGCATGATATATACTTGTAGCCTCATTGTTAGATGAGACATTATTGTCAGATTTTCAGCATTTTTTATAGGTAACTGTGGACTCTTCACAATGTAAACTATGCACATTATTCCTACACTACAAAATTAAGCAGGTCTTTCTACACTTTGGATGCAGCAATCAAAATTGGATCCAGCAATCAAAATTGCACATCTGAGAACTACAAGACAAAGACAAGAAAAGGACAGAAAGAAAAAAAAAAACAAAAACAACCCATCTCCATTAGAAATTACCATTTAAAATTTCAGTCAGCTAAAGTGAGGCAAGGAAAACATGAAATTTAAAAAAATGTTTCAATGCAGTAAAACTAATTGATAATGAAAAACTATATGACAAGTCACTCTGACAAATCTCAACTACTATAGTAACTCAGAAGCATAGCTACTATTTTGACATAAAATCTCATTTAATTGGTTCTCAGCCTTCCAATCTAATGAATTTGAGGTTAAACGACTCAGCTGCTTGTAATGCAGACTGTGTAATCACAATAGTTATGTGCACTTGACCTTCTTCCTGTTAACAGAGAGACTCAATTAATTACTTGCTGTTTTAACTGTCTACTTCACCTTATCTTCACCTTTTCCAAAAGGGTTGAAAAACTCTGTACCTTAACCTTTGGCTTTGAAAGCATACATAGAAATATTTATCTACCAAATAGGAAGTTAGCACAATTTAGGAATGAGAATATCTGGACTTCTATGCTTAAGTCAACAGCAGTAATATATTCATTTTTTCATTAACCATTATGCTGTAGTGTAGGAACCATATTTAATCTTTACTATAGCTGCCCAAATATTCTACTCCATAACGGAAATAAAATATGACTGACTTCTGTTACAACAGACAGCAGAGGGAAAGGCGTAGAAAAATGCAAAATGTAATCAAATGTTTGAAAATCCTTCTCAGGTTACCATATGGGATACTAGATAGAAATAATCTATTTAATCTATACACAATCTATTAGTATGATAGTATCTTACATTCTGCAAGATGTAATTTAAAAAAAAAAAAAAAAAAAAAATTAAATCAATTGCTGTCCTAAGATCCTAATTGTGACTACACATTATATATTGTGCAGCAATTTTCAATCATTATTCCTTTGTGATGGGATTCCAGAAAACCTTTTCAGTTATATAACACTACTGCAATTATTGAAAAAAGTACTGGATGCATATTTAGATATTCAAAATATCAGTGATTTAGGAACCATATTTTCATGAAAGAAATTTAAAAGTTAAGAAGCCTGATTCTTGCATTGTTTCCAATAGAGATAAACTTTACCATCTCAAATAGAATTAACACAATACTTGGGAAACAAAATTGTGATTCTGAAGAATCCAAAGTTTTTGTCTGTCTTTGAAATGACCTACATTCCATAAGCACATCACTTTTCAAATTTTTCTAAATACTACTTCAAGTACCTGTTGAGAAAATATTTCTTCCTATTTCTGAGTAGCTTGACACTTTCCCAAATTTAACTACTATGGTCAAGAAACTAAGCCTTCCAGACAAGTTAGTTTTGTTATAATCAGTGCACAGAAGGTAACAGACAATTAAAGTCAGATGAATCATCTTTTGGAGAAGAATCACTCTTCTGGTTGACTAGAAAGGAAGTCAGATGTTAGATAGATAGTTTAGTCTAGTCATCTTAATGACTAAAGACAAACTGCTTACAAATACTGTTTCAACAACCTTTTCAGTATTTGTAGCAGATTTTTTTTTTTAAATAACACTGGAAATCAAATAAAGTAGTAATGGTCTGGTAAAAGGAAGAGCAATAACAATATAATGTATCATTCTAAAATGGTTGTAATACACTTTTTTTACTAAAAGTCACTTAACAGAGACATTATGCAAATGTAAATTCACATAAAAACAAAACAACCAACCAATAACTTGAAAGATCTCTACAGAGGTTTTGAGTTTGGAATTATTTGTATTTATTTTTGTAAAGAAGTGCTACATGAAATATTAATACTATTTCTGTATTTATGACACAGAAAATGAAAATCAATTACCTTCCAACTACTAAAAGGCAAAGACAGAGGCTTAACTAAGAAACAATTTTGCATCTCCATGGCTATTAAAAAAAACTTCTGTATAGGACATAATTCTAAAGATACCTATGTACTTAGTAAGCACACAAAAAATTAAATTAGTCCCAAACTGTATAACATTCAACTTACTGGAACTATATATGGTTATATAATAAAATAACATTTCAGAAATAGAGAGTGATGCTGAGGAAAACTTACTTATGTAGTTGAAAACATAGTACTTTTTATAACAGAACAGAGAAAACAAATGAGAATTGATATTAGCAATAAAAAAGGAAAGTTATCTACATATTTTAGATCAACAGTTATGAACTTACAGTTACGAACTTACAGTTACCAACAGTAACTTTTGCCATTTGGAAAAGTTACATGTTATGATTAAAAAAACCACAGAAATAAGAGACTTGGACACAGTTTATAAACTAAAAATTAAAACTCTCACAATGAAAAGAAACTAACCTAAACTGTTGGGCTTTTCTTCACAACTTCTGCTTTTAGCTTAGATAGCATTTGAGGGAAAATGCCCACAATTAACTGCAGGTGTCTACTCTGCAGATGAAGTCAGGTTGAATTAACCATAGATTGGCTACTGTGTCAGAAATCCTTGTAATAATAGAAGTTATGACCTGCTTAGGAGGATTTAGCAAAGAGCAGCAATGGGAAATTTAGTAGGGAGTATTTTTCCACACGATATTCTTTCTCAAAACATGATCTTCTATGTCAGCAGGTCATCAAGTATTGCTGCATTTGATGCTAATTGCATTATCTTTTCCTTGTGTGCTTTCACAGAGAGCAGAAGGGACCCTGAACTGAGGATATTGCTGTAAGATACTTTGATTACTTGAGCAGGCATGAAAGAACTTTGAGGAGTTTGTCAAGAATAAAACAGTGTCCTGTGTTGTTTTTTTGCCATGAGATTTTTAGGATTCTGAGCTGTGAGAATACTTCCTTTCTTGTATGATTACAAATATATTTATTTAAAAGATTAAAAGAGAAGATAAAATAAATCAGAAGTGTCGCCAACAGTGAACAACACGAATGAGTAAAATATCTATACTTACAGATGACTTTTCCATTCACACAAAGCAGTTTACAAGCTTTTTAGATAGTGTTCCCCTTCTCTGTGAAGGCCAATCTACTCTCCCTCTCTTCCAAAACCATACACACAGGCTCAGGATTTGGTCTGGACACTTGCTTCCTAGGTCTTCCTACGTTACAGTCCGCTCTGGTTATTCCACCCAAAATGAAATCTTCAGTCCCAGGCAGCAGCAAAACCAGCCCTAGACCTATCCAGACTGTCAAACCCAATTCTGTGTGACAGTTTCCAGCAGAAGGTCCCTGTCACCTTTTTCTCCAAGTAAATGATATGCTGCTCAGAATACTGTTAGAAAAGTCAGAGACTGGCAGAAGAGGCAAGAAGGGAGGGGAAAAGGATGATTAATTTTACAGATACTTTACACAGTCTGAGGATGCATTCCTCACTCTTCTCCCTCTACCCATGAGGCAAAGGTTCAGACAAGTTTTTTTATCATTTTTGTATCTTTATTAGTGTTTTTCAGAGGGGATCCATGTTAGAACAAGGTGAATTCTAGTTTCACTGAAACTCAAAGTGGCTATGCCAGCCTTATTTTTTTTTAACTCATCAGTCTGCTGTTTTATTTTTAAAAAGCTTTCTTTTTTTCAAAAAAATTTCCAGAAAAAAAAGAAGTCCTCTCACAGAAAGAAGTCAGAAGGACAGCAAAAGAAAATGCAAGCGAGAAGAATTGATGATACAGGCTTGTGTTAGAAACTAATATGGAAAAAAGTAATTGGCTAATTTTCAGTGACTGGAAATGTTTGCAGTACTAGCAGCACAAAGATCCAGGAGGAAGAAGTGCAAGATACGTTGTGCAATTAGCAGAACTTGTTAGAAATTGTACTGGCTCTACTATTTAGTATTTAAAATATGTAGTTCACATATTATTCTATATATTTTGGACATTACTGGCAAATTCTGAAATGCATTGACACACTCTATGTATTGGGTCTTGTTGACACAGAATATCCATTAGAAGCACAAAAAGTTTAACTCAGCTAATTAGAACTTGGTATTATTGTCTTTGCCATCCTAACCTGAGGCCTTGGTATTCTCATGAGAAGTACATATCCAAACCAGTTTGAAACACAAACTTCAATGCAGCTGAGTTTGAAAGAAATCCTTTCACTCTCTTACCACAGAAAGCAAGAACACCACTGCAAATTATAGGGGTTATAAAGAGCTGAATATCAAATGTAAAAATTGTGGAAAATCATACATTTCTTTGAAAGACTGGTGCCTACTGCATAACAAATTTAATAATTTAGAATAATCTAAACTTTTTATTTTTATTCTCTTAGTAATAATATATTACCCATTCCTCATAGGTATACATTACAGACAAAGATCATAAAATATATATGAGAATACATTTAAGCTATATGGAGTAGTGTTTTGAGATAATAACTGTATAGTTCCTGCTTAAAATCTAAAGATAGTTTTTGCATATATGCTCCAAATGATGCAGAACTACAGAAATGATAACTAATACAGTTCCTTAAAACTCAAGCTGTAGTAGTAAGGCTGTTTATGGTGCAAGTATAACCATACAAGAATATAAAAAGGTGTCTATGACTTTTGGTTAAAGGATTGTATTGTTCAGAAACTTCAGGATTAAGCTGAGGGTTGGTTTTTTTTTAAACTGAGAAATAGCAATACTAAGATGTAGCACTTACATAACTTTCTGTACATTCAAACCACTAAGTGATCATACTACTAGCCTTTGTGATTTCTGTCCTTTGATAAAAAGCTACCAGTGTACTCTGATCTTCAAGTCTTCTTTGCAGAGAGTACACAATGGGACTAGTATTTACAAATGGATAATTGGAACATAATCAAAATTTAAAACAAAACAAAACACACACACACAAAAAAAAACCAACCCCAAAACCAGTTGACACATTTGGAACAGAAGATATTTCCCTGCTTTAAGCTATGATCAGTTCAAGTTGACAAGATGAGTCACCATCAGCTAAACAACTAGAGACAGGCAAGGAGCACTCAGCAGGCAAGGATGGTTGTGATATAAGCATCTTGTATAGGAGCAAACTGGAAATGCCTCAAATCCCTGCCTGTTTATCAACTCTGAAGAGGAAAAAATGAAAACCATTCTGCCTTTAGATTTTTCCTAAGTGTGTCTTTGCTAGGATTAGGCAGTATTAATTCTATTAATTTAATGAGTAGCAAGTACCCCTGACCCCTAAACCCCCGCAAGAAGCAATCCTATTTCATTCACAGAGGCAAGGAAGGTCTGCACTGCTGGCACACTCACAGATGTCTCTCCACAGCAGGCAGTGCCTGCTTATCTCCATAGCTAGGTTAGTCCAGCCAACACATTCACTATCTGAAATAATAAATGATTTTTTGAACTTTCTTTTTTTTATACTTTTCTTTCATAAAGAAAGTATGGGGAATTATATATAAAAGGAACAGTTGAAATACCTCCCCAACATCATAATATGTTTTGTTCAATTGAGAGCCACATTAAGCCACATTTTATACAGATCTTTTTAACCCATTGATAATTAGTTTATACATTGACTGTGACTGCAACAAAGTCACTACTGGTTGAAACGCCTTGGAAAATGCTGTGGTTAATTTCTGGTCTTTTTTTGTTCCATTGTTTTATAAAGACAACTGCATCATTTCAAGATTCTCTTTATGAGCTCTCTACCATAAAAAAAATATGGCCTGCATACCTCTCCTGAATGTGAAGGCAAGAATCTAACATAGATGCAAGGTGAGACATCTCAGAGAATCATAGAATCGTTTTGGCTGGATGAGACTTTCAAGATCATCAAATACAGCCTTATTCCTATCCCTATCAAAACCACTAAACCATGTTCCTAAGCACAATATCCACCCATCTCTTAACTCCAAAGATGGTGACTCCACCACCTCCCTGGGCAGGCTGTTCTAATGCCTGACAACCCTTTCAGTAAAGAAATTCTTCCTAACATTCAGCCTGAACCTCCCGTGGTCCAACTTCAGGCCATTTTCTCTTTTTCTATCACTAAAGTGACACAGTCTAGACTAAACTTCTGTGCTGTAAGCAAGTTTTTTGTGTCAAAACTTCCACGTGATGAAAATACAATTGTCTTGTCACAATTCAGTGAATTCATAGCTTATTCAGCCAAGTTCTTTCATCATTTGTTCGTTTGACATACTTCAGGGTCATTGAGGAAGGGAAACAACCTCGAGTGTGACTTCTCACACATGCCAGGGTTTGAATGTACTTGCTAGCAATGCCTCCATCACAAGAAGTTTATCCTTATATCTCTACAAAACTGCAAGATACATTAGCCGGGTGATAGTAAATATCCTCATGATTGCTACTAGTCAGCACTAAATATAAGACAATTAAAGTTACTCTAACTTCCAGTAAAAGGAGAATCAAATTATTTTTCTTCTTTGTCAGGAGCTAAAAAGGAAAACATGGGCAGCTGCCAGGAAATACCTGCTTGGTAATGTACCTGTAGGTCTGAGACTTCAGGTCATAGCATTTCACTCATTAAACTTGATATTGAGTCTAATTACTTGTCTTTGATTAAAACAAAACTCGGCATCCTACCTTCATTTGAAAATTTTAATGAATGGTCACAATCTGATGCATTTTTTTTTCACTAATTAATCACAATTATCCTTAAAGGTTTAATAATATTTTCACATATGAAGTTGTCCAACATTCTTTAAATTTTTCCTCAAACCAAGTTTCATGTACAGAATAGGACCAAATGGAATAAATTCCATGATTACATAAAACTAATTCTTTGTGTAACTGGAAGAGCTTCCCTCTCTCAAGACATGCATGACAAACACTTAAATTCCTTTTACATCCAGACAGTCATTAGCCAATCTAAATACAGATGCAAGAACTTTTTTTATTTTACACACTTACATTTTGCCAACATCATGACTGCTTTCTGAAAAATTTAATGCTGTTTCTTTGAAAAAAAAATAAACAGGAGAAAAAAAGCCTTGCACTTGCCTCACATTATCTCCAGTAGTTATTCTGCATTTCTTTAATCTTTCTCCCCTCTTCTGATCCACTAGCTTATATTTGCTGGCATAAACCTTGGGTGAACTGGAAGAAGTAGTTGTTTTAGCTAGAGGAAAGCCTTAAAAAAAAAGTGTAAAAAGTACCAGTGTGCAACCTAAAGAAGTGGTGTAACTATTGTTTGTGTTAGTGACACTGTGAATTTAGGAAATTAATAATAGATTTCTCTCTAACTGGCATTCTTGTTTTGGTGCATTATTTAAATGGTTAACTTGTTTGAACTTACAGCATAGGAGTCTAAGCAGAAAATTTTAAAAAGGTCAGATAGACTAGCAAGGAGCCTGTTTGATAGAATATGACGCAAAAATGTTTATGAAGAAAGCATAACCCAAGAACTATGAATTCATTTGAACAGTTACAAGAAAGGAAACATAAAAATATTTTCAGACCCCTAAAAACTTGGCACTGGTCCATCCACGCGACAGCAGAGTAAATAAATTTGTACAACAACCTTCGTTTGTGGATCTCAGATCATATCTGTTCTTTTAAATATATTTGCACTTTGACAAGATGGTCTGCATCTTGTCTTTGCAAAGGTCGAGTTGTAACTGTACTCTTAAAAGTTAAAAATGTTTAACAACTTGTGGAAAATCCTAACCTACCTCCATAAAATGTTAAATATAAAGAATTAGAAAGCATATAGATTACACATAACAGTACTTGCAACAGTGTTCATTCAGGAACAATTCTGTAAGCTACAGTAACATTTCATAATCATATTATGAACACAAATGTATTTTATCTTTTCTTAAAATACTGATATCAAAAGATTGGTTTTGGAGACAAAGGGGAGAAAGAGAATAAAGCCTGTATAAACTGGAATTTTTACTGCTGGGTTCATTCGTGAACAAATGAATTTTACATTGCTGGCAGCAGTTCAGTGAGACATCACATACCTTCCAGAAAAATTTTAGACTGTAAGTATCCTAATGAAACAGATTCAGTCTTCTCCACAACTGCTGAATCAATTTCAGCATTCATGTAGTGGAGTAGAAAATGTAAGAATGAAGTTAAAAAAACCTTCTCCATTTAAATACAACAAGCCCTAAAAAGCATAATAAATTTTGGAAAGAAAATTAGCTATATAAACATGAGTGTGTACTGTATATTTAATGTTTTTATTATGTGCAGAAATGTGGCCCTGTACTCAACTGATCAGTTTATAATCATACATAATTTAGAAAGTAACATCATATTTCAAATGAAATTTTATAAAATGAGCAGTAGTACTGGATATTCAAGACACCTGAGGGCCTCATTATTTCCTTGGTTAAGAGTTCCTGTTCTACTTAGTTCAAAGTGGGTACAAAAGTCATTAGGTATATAGAAAAAAAATTGAGCTTGTCAACCGATATCTATCTGAAAGACCCTTAACAGTCAGGTATACATAAACTGTAGGTGCTTATACCACTCAAACTTGCATTTGTGAATTGGCATGATCTGTGAACATGTGCATTCTACAGCAAAGACAAGGGTGACAATATTATGAGATCTCTGAATAGCCACTGATAACATCTCAGGAAATGCCATAAGAACTTTTTGGAATGTTTTACAGGCAAATACATTATTTTCTTTGCTAGTCCAGACCCATAAATTTTACTCACTGGCTTGACCTTGAACCTGACTCACCCTTGGAGACTTGCCTGGTAAGCTGGACTCTCAGCTGCCCCAACTGTATCCCTGGCCTGGTCCCACACTGCTTTTCATAGAATCACAATATCTCAAGTTGGAAGGAACCCCTAAGAATCATCAAGTCCAACTCCCTGCTCTTCACAGGACTACCTAAAACTAAATTATATGATTGAGTACCATCCAGATGCCCCTTGAACTCTGACAGGGTTGAGGCCATGACCACATCCCTGAGGAGCCTGTTCCAGCAACTGACTAACTTCTCAGTGATGAACCTTTTCCTAATATCCAACCTAAACTTCCCCTGACACAGCTTCATTCCATTTCCTTAAGTCATATCACTGGTCACCAGAGAGGGGAGATCAGCATCTCCCCCTCTACTGCTCCCTTGTGGAAGGTGTAGACTCTCCAGGCTGAACAAGCCAAGTGACTTGAGCTGCTCCTCATGAGTCTACTCTTGAAAACTTTTATCCTCTTGGCCACCTTCCTCTGGGCACACTATAATAGTTTGATACTATTCTTATATTGAGGTGCCCAAAACGGCAGGAGCCGTACCAGTGCAGTGCAGAGTGGGACAAACACCTCCCTCAACTGGTCAACTATGCTGTGCAGGACACAGCCCTTTTGGCTGCCAGGGAGCAGTGTTGGCTCAGGTTCTACCTGCCATCAACCCAAACCCCCAGGTCTCTTTCCATGGGGCTGTTCTTCAGCCTTTTGTCCCCCTGTTTGTACATATAACCAGGACTATGCCATTGCAGATGGAGAATCGAACACTTGGCCTTGTTAAATTTCATATAGTTGATGATTGTCCAACTCTCTAATCTATCCAGATCTTTCAGTAAGCCTCTACCCTTGAGGGACTGCACAGCTCCTCCATGTTGCAGCACTACATATTCCCACACAAGAAACATATATGTTTGAGGCGACAGAGCAGGGACTCACATATTGTTTTAAAAGGACTATTTATGACACATTTTTTATTGTTTTTCAGAGGCTGAATGACTGCCTTGCCACTCCCCTGTTGCCAGATTCCTGTGCCCCTGTTACTCCCTGAGGGTTTTCACTTGTGACTCTTTAAGCAGTCAGGCCACCCACTAAGCCAGAATGCCTTTGTCTTAATTCATATAGCACTAAAACATTACAAAGACCTGATTAGCATTGACAAAGTGGCTTCAACATAACTAAAATAAATTTTTAATTACTTTAATTAAACAAAGGCAAATTCCCAAATGTAGATGAGTTTAAACCAGTGTAACAAAACTCTATTTCATTCCCATGCATGTTCTCAATATTCCTCTGCATCACAGAAACAGGTATCCCTTCAGGATGGCAAATAAATGAAAGCTTCTGGGTGTTGAGTAAAACAATTTATTCTGCCAGCTGGTAAGATCATTCCAAAAACTAGATGAGCAGCTCAGAGCAAGAAAGGAAATTGCTACTTTGAGAAGGAAAGAGGAAGCTTTAGAGGTTTTGACACCTGTGCCAGACAGTGAGCAACCACATGCTAAAAGCTGTACAAACTAGCTCATCAGTGAGCAGGAGACTAAGATTCGCTAAACTGTGGGATGGGATGGAATGGATGGGTTAACAGAAGGATAGCAATCATTTTCTCTTGCAGACATTGGCAATGCTGGCATGGCTGGACAACTACAAATGGGCTGGTTTAAGAAGTCCCCAAAGTTCAGGGAGAATCTACCAGCTTTGGTCAGAAGTCAGTGATTAATGGCATTCACAAACCTAGTCGCAAGAATGTTGGTGGGGCTTTTTTGATATCTTTTGGGCTTTTTCTTTAATTACCATGAAGAGCAGCAACTTCTGTAGAGTGATAGCAGATTTTTAAGAAATTGCTATACTCAAGTTTCATGTAACTTCTTGATTGCACAGAAGCCACTCCTGGTTAAATCAGTTTAAGCAAAACTGAGGTTTGGTTTACCCTAGCTGCAAACTTGAAAGTGAAGACCTGTACTAAAAACCAGAGCCTGTTATCTACCAAGTGTAGTTTCCTACTTGGCCATCATGAGGAATGATGATTATGATAACAGTCAGGGAAGGAATGGGTCCTGACAGCCTCCTGCATCAATGCCTCTGTGCTACTCCCCATTTGTGTAGAGCTTGTAGAACACTGTCTGAGATCACCAAGCCACACACTCACCCAGCTATGTTCCTGCCATTTTCAAGTACTCAGCTTTATTAAACCTTAAAAGGACTTATTGCAGGCCATCATTGGGAAGTGGTTATGCACTTTTTCACAGAATTACAGAATGTTAGGGGTTGGAAAGGACATCAAAAGATCATCTAGTCCAGCCCCCTTCCAGAGCAGGATCACCTGGATGAGGTCACACAGGAACGAGTCCAGGCGGGTTTTGAACGTCTTCAGAGAAGGAGACTCTACAACCTCCCTGGGCAGCCTGCTCCAGTGCTCTGTCACCCTCACTGTGAGAAGGTTTCTCCTTATGTTGCAGATTGCATCCATTGTCCCTTGTCTTACCATTGGATGTCACTGAGAAGAGCCTGGCTCCATCTTCCTGACACTCACCCTTTACATATTTATAAACATTAATAAGGTCACTCCTCAGTCTTCTCCAAGATAAAGAGACCCAGGTCCCTCAGCCTTTCCTTGTAAGAGATGTTCCACTCTCTTAATCATCTTTGTGGCTCTGTGCTGGGCTCTTTCAAGCAGTTTTTCCTCTCTGTAATTGGTACAAGGAAGTCTTTAGAGTCTTACTCTCACACTACCAAAGTAGTTTAATTTCAGTTTTTCTTTCACTTTTTACTTTTCTGTGAGGAAGGGCAATTCTTGCTTTCTGTAACTTAGGAAGAGATTTAGCCTGAGAGCTCTCTCTGCCCTTAAATGTGGGAGTGGGAATATTTTTATACTATTTGCTGTAGCAACAAATGGCCAGTGTGGCCACAAGTGATTTAGCAGCTTACCTTACAAGGCAATGAGACAATTCTAAATAGGTTTTCTCACTTTAAATAACACTTGCTGAAGTCAAATCCAGTAGGAATAAACAGAGTTGACAGATAATGTATATACAGTATCTTACTGCACAAACCTATTGTTTACACGTGTAACTCCATATTGGCTTTTTTTGACAGTTGAAAAATCACATAAAGATATTTACAATTTTCAAGGTTTTATAAAATAGCTACCTTTAAATACTCTTTTAAAAAGTAATCACAACATTAAAATTTTGGTTACATTATCTACTAGAAGTGAGGGTCAGCACAGTAGGTTTCATTGAAATGGAAATTTCAAAGATCTCTGCAATTAACCACTATTTATATGTAAGCCCACTTTCCAAAGTGACTTGCTGGATATTATAGACCAAATACACTTGTTACAATATGTTCAATTGTGTAAGTGCTAATAACTCCGTCTCTCTTCAAGTAAAGGTACAATCACATAAATAGTCCCACTGACATCTAGGGCTGAGGAATGACCTCCATATTTAAAAACAAATTACCAGTCCCATACCTCTTGCACAAAAGGCAGCAGAAATGACTCTGTCATGCCAGCTGTCTTTCTGGGAATTTGCCATATCACCCCCAAAGCAAGAATAAAACTAGAGTACCAGCATACCAAACCAATCCTCCTCTGGAGTTAGGAAAAGAGCTCAAATGCATATGCTCCACCTCTCCTCAGGTGGAAGGCAATCCCTATAGTCTTCCTATCAGTACACACATACCATCTCTAAAAATGGGCAAAAAGTAGGGAGAATGTTAGCAAACATTTCTTCATCAAATAGAAGCTCATGCACATGGAATGTGACCAAGTATTTTATATCTTCTAAAATAAAAACAGAGGCAAAAATTTCCTATTCTCTCTTGTTCTTATTTTATTTATGACAAAAGATATTCAAGACTTCTCTACTTATTTACCCACAGAGTTTTCTGACACTAATATCTGCTGACTACTATCTCCTGAAAATCTCAGTTCTGATTCCTTTCAGAAGCCTATGTCTGCTACTTCCTGCATCATCTTCACCAGGACTCCAAGCTATTCACTAACATTTGATATCAAGCCTTTCAGCAAGAGCTCCACAAAAATGAATTGCAGCTAAAAATGAGCATGAGATTTCTAAATAAAATTCTTGTTCAATAATACTTTTAGTAAAGGGTTTGAGAATGTGAAAATACTGAATTCTAACCAAGTCAGTCTTTAAAGTGAAAGGATAAAATTATGTCTCAAAAGAAGTTATACTACCTAACCTTCCTTGAATCATTTAAGACTGCTCTTTCTCACTGGGGTTTATTACAAGGCTTATGCTGAAAGTAATTTCTTTTCCAATGTAATTTTGTTTCCTTACTTTCACTGCAGTAAATAATTTTTTTCCCCACAAACCACCAACTGCCTGTTGTATATTTCCTCTTCCAAAGATGCTTCTTAATGAGAATTTGCATTCTAATGAGTTTGTCTCTAATTTAGAGGTACAGTGGGATTCTGTCAGGTAGAATGTGAAACAAATTGACATGCTAGAAACTGACAGACACCAAAAAAAAATTGATTTTTCAACTTTAAAAATTTTCAACAGCATATGAGATCAACAGAATTCACATAAAAACCTAATTAAAAATGATACATAGAAAAATGAACACATCATTTTCTTTTGAATTATGCCTTTATTCCCATGAAGTTAGTTGCTCTTTAATAAGTCAAACAATATGAAATTACACAGGCTCATTACCCATGTGAACTTTGACTCCTCAAGTCCAAGTAGTTTTCTACTGTTAATGCTAAAAGTTGTCAATTTACTTGCTTCTAGAAAAAAAGAACAAGCTAATATAGTATTCTTTTCTAGGATATATAAAGTTTAAACAAAGTTACAGTACTCAGATTAGCTCTGAGACCAGGATTGTAATTCACTTTTGAAATCCTTACAGCTAAATCAAGGAAACCTATAAATAACTATTGAGCTATTATCTATAACATTGTCTTCAAATGCAGCTCAAGATTTTAAGTTTAACCAACTAACTTATGAATTTTAAAGAGTATGTTTTTTTTCCCTAGAATGTTTACCTTTGCAGTCAGAAATTGAAAGGTGATTTTCAAGACAAACTTTAACAAGAATAAATCGTATGAGTCCTGAAGCAAACTTCTTTGAAAGGAAATAAAGATATTTTTAATTGCTGCTTTTTCCAAAGAGATTTTTAGACCTCCTGAGGTTCTACTTGAACAATCCACAGACAAGCAAATGACACTTGATTAATTTTGGCAACAGAATGGGAATACAGCAATATGTCACAGCATTTTGAAACCACAGACTTGCTACTTAGTAATAAGCAGGGGAATTATTCCTTCACTATTTTTTTAAGCACGACACAGATGTTTTATTGTTATCCAACAACATATCACCACAAAGCATCTTTAAGGCAACCAGCCACCACCAATGCTTTTAAGAATTAAATTTGAATGAAACAAATATAGTATTTTTATGTGAAAATAGTTCCTGTAATTACACCTTTCTTTTAGTTAATTGCATTTCTAAATGTCTTGGCAAGAATTTCATACCATACAGTAAATTCATTAGATAGCTTTAATAAGTTAATTCAAGCATTTGTTTATATGAAAAGTTCATCCAAAAGCATCAAAGCTTTCTAAGTCATTATCAAGGTACTTAATGAGTAAGGCACACATTCAGGCATACCACTACTTTTTGTATTTATTCAGATTGCCAGCTTCAGAGCAAATGTATTAGTGTTGTCCTTGTAAGTCACTTGCATTCAATCCCTGGAGTTAAACTATTTTGGCTAACATCCAGTTACAAACCATTTAGTTAAAATTATCAATCCCTTGGTGAATATTCATTGGATCAGAAAGGAAATATAAAATGAAAGATCATTGTAGCAACATGGTGCTACTTGAGCTTTAACCTAACTTTGTCATTATCTACAAATGACTGGTTATTTTCCATTCATGATCAATAATCTCTGCACTATTAATAATATACAAATAAACATTCTGTGTAAACCAAATGACTACTGAATGGCACTTTGCAGGCCACACCCACCAATAGCTGTAAGTGAATTTTCAAAATTAATTTGGTAAAAAAATTAATTGAATTAATTTTTAAAACAATTTTAAAAAGAGCTGAAACCACCATGACTACCAAGAAGAAAGTGAGGAGGAAACAACAGTCTTTCATAAAACTCTCAAGGAAAACAAACAAAAAAGTTTTCATCAAATACTTTGTCAATTAAATGTGTGATCTATGTTACAACAACTGAAGCAAACAACACTTAAGCTCTGTTAGCCATCTCTGTCCTTAATTTAAATTGTCAAAGTGTCTTCCTGCCTGAACTTACTAAATCTGATCTTCTATTTTAGTCAAAATGGACAAATATTAGTCACCTTCAGACAGGGGAGTACAAGAAATTTAGCTTCATATTTGTTCTTTGGATGCCCCTGTGAGTGGGTATATTGCAGAGGTAAAATGCTAGAATTCTGATTACAGGAATGTCAAATACTGTCTATTTCAGATAAAATACCATAAATCCGTGGGATGGAATACCACCACCACTACAGGTAAGATATTTGGTTCCGGCTCTTATATTAAAGTGAGGCTACTCCAGATCCAGGCCTAAAACCATCTTCTGGAAAAAACACCCCAATGAAGGAGTCTGTTATAATTTTATAAATTATTTTAGCTATATTTTAACATCTTAAACATAGGGATCAAGACCAATTTTGATCCTGAACGAACTCTGATTACTTTTATACACAGAACTATTCTGGTAAAAGACACTGAAAGACTGCTATGAATAAGAGCTACAACTAAGAAAAAGTGCCAGTGGACAGTTAACCAACTTTAAGAGATCACCTTTTGCACACGACAATTCTACAGTTATTCCTTTATTGGTCATAGCTACTGTTTGTGGGTTGGTGGTGGTGCTGGCTTTTTATTTTTTTATTATTTTAATAACAGTGTATATTCCCAAAGGATTAAGGGAAATATATAAACTATCTTCAGTTTATACATCTAATTTCTGGTAATGAATTTAATGTACTGATCATACTGGAGATTCTTCATTAAAGACTTAAAGGTAACAAAAAGAAAAATATATCTAAATATTTCACAACAGGGTGATAATATTTTCAGATAAGATTTCAAAGGCTTGTATTTAATATAGCGAAAATAAGGGGAAAAAAACCCACAAAAAAACAAAACAAAACGGCAGTATCTATGAGAAGCACCAACATCTTCATCAAAACAAGCCAGTGATGACTCAAGGATTAACTCCCACAAAATTTAAATTAATTTTATCAAGTAATTGCATCTAGGTTCTATTATTCCCCTTCCCTTTCTCAGCATTACCATCTCTTTTCCTTGCAAAACAAGAGAAAAAGATTGAGTCCTAAATATCAACTCCACAGGAGTTATCTAAAAAACTTAGAAAAACATGGAAGACAATTTTATCACATGACAGTGATTTCCCATCTTTGCCAAAGAAAGGTATTACATGGGTTACAAAGGGGATGAGGATTAAAAAAAAAAAAAATCTGTCAAAATTAACAAAACCAAAATTTTATGGCTCTTTCAGAATCAGGTTAACACATAGATTAAATCTCACAGCTTTGAATATTTCTGCCCTTCTTACAAACTATTATTGGATATAGATATTTTGGCTGGGACATAAAGTGCTATATCAGTAAATGCTTGCAAGCAAAACCTTGATATATAATGACAATTTTCCAAAAGCATTAGATTAAGCATTTCACTAACATTTTAGTTAGAACATTAGAGAGCTCGTATTTGTAATATTGTGATGTTCAAGAGAACAAAGATGTTGTCCAAACTTACTCTATCATAAGAATTTCTAAGAAAAGAAAAAAAAAATCTACTTGAGATTCAGAATTTATCATTAAGACTCAGAATTTATCATTATTAGTTTTGTAAAGGTAGAGCTATTGTGAATCTCTTCATCTTGCATTCCTCCATTATTTTTATTTTCATTTGTGATTCTTTAGTGACTTTCAGCATTAATACCATCCTTCTATATTAGTTGTTACAATGTCATTTATCACCTGAATTGCTCACAATGAGTAAATACATCATTTCACAATGGCAGCATTTACCTATGACAATTCTGATATAGTTTTATCATTTAATACTACACATTTCATATGACAGAACTGTCAAATCTCAAAGCACTCAAAAGTGGAAATCACAGTTTACAAACTGATTTAGGCTGTAGCTTTCACAAGGAGAGTCCAAATGTACTAAAATAAATCTATTTATAACAGTGTTTTGCTTTTAACATTTTACTCTGTTATTTAGCGATGATTACACATTTAAATATGTTTTTGTTAATTTCTCTGATGGTTAATTAAAGAAATGGAGTTGGTCACATATCATTTGTGTTGTTTGGCTTCACATATTACTTAATCTTCAGTTTCTTTATTTACATAGAAATTGCATTTTATTCCAGTATTTCAAACCTTGTCTAACTCTTCCATTCTCACTTTGTCTGTGAATGAAGAGGTATCTATCTCATGTGGATACAGAAAACTGTCTTCTCCATGCCACCTGCTATGCTGGGAGTGCCCATGTGAACCTCTGTCAGAGATGTTAGATTATACTGATTTAGAACAAAAAAAACCCCCACATTTGTTTACACAGTTCAGTGGAAATCCTACAATCTACTTAAATTATAACCTTTCTATTGATCAGAATTAAATTAAACTATTCTGCTTGCAGTGCTGACTCAATTGTGAGGGAGGAAAATCTACCATCATATTCTCCATCCACCATACCCTGATTGTTACATATTTCTCAGGTTATACATCATTAAAAAGGATGAAAACTGAAAGATGGTGGCATTCATAAATATTTTGATATACAAACACGTCATAGGTATTGCTCTCACAGGGTTTTGCAACGGTATCATAAATGAATGTAAAAGGAAAACACTTAATACTGAACAAACGTAAAAATGCAATTATAGAACCAGAAATATGGCAATTAGGCTTGCTTAAAATGAAGCGAACACTATACTTTATTTTCAGTTTTTGAAAAGTTAATTCAAAAGGACTTGACTTCTTAACTAATTTCCCTAAACTAGTTTGAAGTAATATCTACTATGTTTAGCAAAATCAACTTATTTCCAGGGATCAAAATTAAGGCAGTGTTTATTGTATTTCAAGAATTTTCACAGGGCAGTGCAAAAGGCTGACATAATTAAAACCAATCCCAATCAATGCATAGCTCTTAACTTCCATTTTTTCACACCTTACATTATTAAAATCAATCATGTATGAAAATGTGATGAAATAATGCTGCTTTCTGAAAACCTCTAGCTACAAGTGTATTGGTAAACAAAATATAGCCACTCATCAATAGCAGTCATCACACTCCTTTGTTGACGCTCACTTTGTGCTCACTTTCTCATTTTAACCCTCCTCTCTCTCCACTCATCCTATTTCTCCCTAAAATACCTTCACATGTCCACAGTTTCCACTGCTTTTTCTAATCCTTCCCTTCTTTTCTGCTCTACCTCTGTCTTGTACCTACGTTCAACTGTTCACTATCAGCTTGCTCTTGTTTTCAATTCATCTACATATTCTTCTACTCATGTCTTTGTTTTAATTTCTATGTTAATGAATCATCTTCTTCTCATGTATTTGTCATTTTGCTGAACCACTTCAGCTCTTTTCCCAGTCTCCCACTTCCCAGAAGTTCAACAGACTTGATCTTCTCAAAACATTATTTGTACTCCAGTTATTCTGATGCTGTGCTCTGTTTTTTTGCTTCAACACAAGGTCATACAGTACTTACGTTACCTCCTTCACCCCCAAACAGCATAAAGTTTGTGTCTCTCCTTCAAAAATCTTCTCTTCCTTTAAAAATTTTTTTTTTCCTCCTCTTTATTTCTGTTATCTCTGGAAATTCTCCCATTTAAAACTCCCAACGCACACTCAGCATCACATATCTCATTTGCTGTAACATCACTTTCTCTGCTCTTAGCCCATGCAATCTTGTTCCGCTCATACCCACTCAGAATGCTACTACAAAAATGATTCTTCTAATTTTTCACTTAGATCACATCAATATTGCCCCTGATATATTGCATCAAGCAAGCTGTGCTCTACATTTTATAGGCCCACAAAAGAAATACAAGAACATATATACATGATTTTAGTTTAGCATGTATATACTATTAAGGTGTATGGCTTGGCAGCAGGGGAAAAAAAAAAATCTGCTGTTTTTCATGGTCCTGGTCATTGCACATTGATTCAATTTGAAGTCCCTGAAAGGAGATTTGGTGTTCCTAAAAACAGCTGGGTATGCCAGGAGAGAGAAATTTCTGGAGTGCTGGAGGAAGTCCTTCCTGCAGCAGGTCTCTCTTACACATGGATCACAGATATGAAAAACAATAAGTGAAAACTTTTAAAGATACAGACGGTACATCCGAGTCATTTGTGAAACCTTGTGGCTTAACTGGGGCAGCAATAAGGGTAAGGGAACAGATGAGGAGAGGGAGAGGAATGTGTGTTGCAGACTGTTTTAAGGAGACTGGGCAAGGTGAAAGTGAAATGCAAGTCTATTTTCAATAGATCAGAAGCACTATTCCAGGATCTACACTTCATCAGAAAATTGTAAAAGGCTTTTACATTTTTAAAAAGCAGAAAATCAGCGAGCCAAACAATTGCAAAATGAGCATTATGGGTTTCAGGACATGTGCAACCAGGGCACATGTCAGTGACGTGGTTACAGTTAACAGTCTAACAGGATTCAAATGAATTATTAGAATGTAAATGTTGATACAGGACTGATGACCATAAAATTATCATGAATAAACAGTCTGGCATTAGACAAGACCCCCAGATATGAAAAGGCAAAAAAACCTAACCATTTATAGGATAAAATTTGAGACTTCTTTGTAAGTATATGATATTCATGCAGGAGATAACCGAAGACAGATTTTCATGAGGCAAAGGGTATATTTTAGCCTGCTTTTCCCAAATCTTTGGAGAGAGAACTTCATACTTTTGCCCTAGAAATGCCAGTACATTACTGATCAACACACTTTGTGACAGTACCAAATTGCATTCATTCTCATCACTTCCTTGGAAATGCAGATACTATGTTATTTGATGAGCACAATTTCTGCTTCCCTAAATGCTCTATTCAGACAGGAACTTAAGGAAGAATATCCAGTTATTTCATCAAATAGGAGTTCATCTGCTGGATTCTCAGATAAGTGAAAATCAGCTGAAATATTCTCCATTTCAAGAAGTGGAAGCAAGTTTTATACAGCTGGCATCTCACGTATCAAACACACAAATAATGAACTAGATACAACTGTCACTCCTGAGTCACCACTATGCACTTCCCACATATTTTTAGACACCATTGTATAGTAGACTAACATACTCCAAGTCACAGAGGTAGCTGTAGCATCTTTCTGTAATCTAATCACATTGGCAAACTGCAAAAACCTTATCAATGTTGATGAAAATTATACTCATCTGCCCAGTGAAATCAATCTCCTCTGAGAATAAATACTCACCAGTAGTTTAGGCGATACGCAGCTGAATGTAGTCCAGCAAACAGCAAATATAACACAACTCTGTAAACATTTTCTTTAAAATATATATATATATTAGCATTCACTAAACAAGAAATTAAAAACATAGTTTGTTACAACAATGGTGCTCTTCTGTTCCTGACTTTGAATTTAGACTCTGGGGGAAAAAAAAAATATTATATAGTAATGTATTGAGAAAACTGATTGTTAACCCACTACTTTGATTATTGAACATTTGCTCTCCCAAGCTGTCATTTTAAAATATGTGAGAGCATTCCTGGGAGTTTAGCAAAGGAAGTGCTTCCTTCTACTTGTGTCTTGGCAATTAAGGAATTACGATTAATATGGCCCTACTAAAGGAAACTTATAGCGTTGTCTAAAATAATGCTTTTTTGGAGCCTAACAGGTAATTTCTACACAAACCCAACCTTGATGTTAACTGTTTTTACTGATACTATCTTCAGGGTGATTTGACTGGATGTTGTTGTTACTTTTCAATATTTATGCTGAATCTTCCGTATTTCATCATCTGCCATTGCAGTTTTCAATCTGGAGGAAACGGACATGAATTATACGAATGCAATATACACAGGAATCAATACCACAACACAGATGGTGTATTGTAATCAATGTCACCTAGTGATACACTCATACTTGTCAGTGTGGCTCTTTTTTATCAGCTTCAACCCCACTCCAGCCTCCTCTAGACTACATCCTTGCTCTTTTCCCACAGTATATACACTGATTAACACCATTTTATTTCCAGGATTAGGAAGATGTAGCATATGTTGTATGGGGTCACGTATAAAAAATAACTGGTGCCACAATACATCCTCTATATTAATTTAGTCTATCACAAATGAATGCTCCATGCAAGACTGAAAACAATTTTATTCCCTGGCCACAGTCCTACAAGGGTTACAAAAGCTTAAATCCCACAATGACAGTGGGGTGACACACAAACACAATGTCTGCTATTACAGTCACTTTGGCAACTTATTACTAACTGAAAAATGTCTGTTGATCACATAAGAGAATAAAGTTGGTACTTGGTTCCCCTAGGACAAGATCATCTAATGAAGAATTTGGTGCTCTATCAGAAAGGCTATCAATAAGGTACTTGCAAAAACTAAACCACACTCTAGGATGAAACCAATGGATCAAGCATTAGTCATGCTGTAAACAGAGGAATACAGGCTTCAGTGACATCAATATTCTCTTACAAATATTATATTTACATACCACAAAAATAACTTCAAAATGCGTGTTTAGATATAGTGCTCAATCTGAGTTGCTCTTTCAACTAGAGTAATATAACAAATTGAAAGGCTAGTCAACCTAAATGTATAAAAGTGACTACAGTTATTACAAGACTACTTTGCATCAGAATATCAAATAACAGACAACCTTTCCCACTTAGAAATTTAATTTATTTTTATGCTTGTCAGATCCAAGTTTGATCAAAACTGCTGGAAACAAAAGACTACTATATCTATGGTCCATTGGACAGTTATTGAAATATCAATTTATTTCACCTGCTTATTCTATTATATTCACATTATTAATGAGGAACACGAAGCTTTTTTCTTGGGATAACTATGTAATTCTAAGTGAATGCCTATGTAAGATACAAATAAAATCACCTAATTTAAACTTACTTAAATTCTCCTAGAATTTAAAGGAAAGTTAATGAAAAACTTGAGACATCCACATATTAGCTACTCTTCCCCAAGCTTCAGGAAATATGGATAAAGAACGATATTAACCTATAGCATAATTACAGCACTACAGTAATTTTAGTAGCTTGAAGTATTTTATCAGTGACAGCACTTGATTTTTTTTCCAGAATTATTTCTTTATCTCTTACAGACCTTTTTATTTGATGTGAGAGACTCAATACCTTGCTATACTTAATGGTTCTCTGTCACATTCCCTTTTTCTCTAAACTTTAGTAAGTCATGGATCCAGCTAGCTCTCTGATACACATGGTTAATCTATGTTTCTATAACCTACAGAGATTTCTAAGAGGGCCTTTAGATGCTCATTATTAAAAAAAAAAAGTAAAAGAAAAAAAAAAAAGCAGCATACTGGTTCTCTCTCCTCAGTCCTTAACAGACTTGCTTTGCTGAGAGAAAGGGAGAAATTTCACTGGTGTCTTCTCTCCAGACGGTATCTCTGGCCTAGGTGAATTCTGAGCTACCTTCTTTGGGCAGCTTTAAGCTGCACTGCTGTGAAATAATGACTGGAGATAGAGTTAAAAATTAAAATCATATTAAAGGTGCAGCATTTTTCACACATTAAGGAAAGGTATAACATTGGAGAAACTTTCACAGTATAGAGTGTAACTGCTATGCAAGGAATCCATTTCACAACAGTTCCCTAAGCAACACTGTCTTCAAGCAGCACAGGGGATGGAGTGGAGTGAAGATTCAACAGCCAGGCCCTGCGAGATCACAGAAGAGATGGGAACTTGATGGTACCACAGGACTGATAAGCTGCCAGTTTGCCACCCTGGGTCAACAGTCTGTCAGTTTTTGACAAAGTACTGTCCTTTGTGCAAACTTTGCCCATTATAAGGTCATTCTAATACCAAAACACATCTCCATCCCAAAGGCTACCCACCTCCAACGTGCAACCACCCCTCACTGAGCTTGTGCTGTGAATTTTCTTCAGCTCTATTTTTAAAAGCAAAGAGTGAGAAATTTACAGCAGTAATAAAGGTATTTATGACTAGAGCTCCACCTCGAAGGTAAAAATTATTATAAAAATGGTTTAGGTAAGAGGAGGTGTCAGGGAAGATACCATCATGGACAAGTCAGGGCAGATACTATTGCTGATCAACTCTGACTCCTGAGATCAGTCGATGGGCTGAACCTCACTTCCCCACCACAGGGATACCTTTAGGTAAGATCCAGTATTTCCAAGTATATTCCCAGCAATCCACAAGAACCTGTACTTCTGTTGCTCCCAACAAACTGCACTATTCACATTGCTAGTTGCAAGAGTCTCCCATTGGGTGCCGACAGCTCCGTACTGGCTGCGTGAAACCATGAAGCATAACTAGACAGGGAGTGCAGTATGCTATTAGTTAATCCAGAGCCATGGGAGTTCAGATAGACTAAGCACGACTGGACTAATAGTGCCAAATTGGACATCACTCAGAATCTAAACCTAGCTGCCCCCAGACCCTCTGATATCTGAGGACCAGCTGGAATGGAAAGGGGCTTTATTTTCTGATAAATCACTTTACCCTTTCACACAACAGCTGTGCAAAACCACAGAGTGAGCTGAGCAATATTACTAAAAATGTTCAGTAAATGCGTGCCTGCTGTGTTACATTACATATATATGTATGCATTAATTTTAAAATATATGTACATACAGAGATGACTATTGCATTTCAGAGTTTCTGTGTGATTTCCTTGTGAAATGGCAAACTTGTAAATGAAAGCAGAATTTGCTCAGGCTTATGTAAAGCTCCTATTAAATCCTGAACTCTAAATAATTTGCTTGTAAAAGAAATTACAAAATAAGGTTAAAGATGCTTTGAGAGTCTCACATGACAAGGAAGATCAGGAATAAAATTAAAATGATAAGGGGGGGAAGAAAGAAAATTAGGAATTTGCTGCAGACATGGAAACAGGCTACCAGTTGAAAAGCTGATGATTCATGAAGACCAGC
The DNA here is from genome assembly GCA_027560015.1 of Chloroceryle amazona. Taxonomy (NCBI): domain Eukaryota; kingdom Metazoa; phylum Chordata; class Aves; order Coraciiformes; family Cerylidae; genus Chloroceryle; species Chloroceryle amazona. The sequence goes on from JANHFX010006347.1 coordinate 36,157, forward strand.
TCATGCAGGTGCTGAGCCAGAGATAACAACTAACTTCAGATCTCACAAGGCCCAAATTGGTAGGTTTTTTTACCTCTCATCTTAGTTATGAAGAATTAAGCTTTAAAATCTTAATAATAATCTATAATAAGAGCTCATAGTTGGAAACTGAATGTTTTGCTCAACCTTAATTGCAGTGTTCCCAAGACATATCAAAGACTTCATAGAAGCAAAATGGAAGAAACTGTATTCATCAGAGAGCTTGAAAATAAATTATTATGATTTGGTTTCTATAACTTCTGTGGTTTATAATTTTGTTATCTTTAAATTACCTATATATTTTTACTTCTTTAGTATTATTCTAAAGAGAAAATCATTTAACTCTTTTTACTCTAACACACTCTATATTTTCACTATTTGCATGGTATACATCCCATTAGCCTCTCCTGTATTGCCTATGTAAAATGAAGTTACCCTCACAATCTATTTGTTTTGTATAACATAGTTAGTTCTTATCTGTAAATTCTATCATAAACAATTCAACACTTAAAACAAAGCCTTTTCCTTGCTTGAAAGGCAGGAGAAACTATGATGATTTGACTATGAAGGCCATGAAAGGAAAACTGAACAATTTTTAATATCATCATCACTCTAATACAGACACATTTCATGTGGACATTGCACAAATTTTTAGTGCCACTGAAGCAGAAGAAGGACAGATTGTCTTTCATTTAAAGTTACCTTTGGGAAAATGCTTTCTGGCTCAGGTGAAGTAGCTACATCTACCCCAATACAGGAATCCAGACAATGCTGGAAGAAGGAATTGAGGGCATCTTTCAGCATCTTTTCAGCAGTTTTTCCTAAAATCAAGCAGGAAACAATCTTCTCAGCCTACACTACAGGTGTAGATCCATACGTATTTTTCTTCTCTTCAGTGCTCGAAGAGTTTATTAAATATTTTCTGGTTATCAGACAGAGAGGCAGGCATATCTGGCATGCTCACCCTACACCTTCTGGTATTCTGGTCAAGATTGACAGGTCCTGACCACCAGGTCTCAAGCAGGAGAGGTGCCTTATGCAATGGACCTGAAGTTCTGTTCTCCTGATTGTCTACAATCACATGCACATGTCCCCTTTGCACAGGCACTCAGGTTTCCTTTCCAGGGAAATTAGGGCATGTCTAAAATGGAATAGGAATGTAGCTAAGGTCTGCACCTGTGTTAGTGTTCTTGTGACTCTAAGAACAAGGCAGGATTAAGCAATAAAGTGCTTTAAAAGTAGAACAGATTGTGATTATGCATATAGTAAGATGTTGGGTTTTGAGAACTAAATAGTGTTGAAGGATGATTTTGGCCCCGAGAAAATCATGCCTGTTGGCATTAAGAGTGGCATAGGATGGAAACTGACAAATGGAAGGGCAAAAAGTAGTGAAAACATTTATTTCAGTGCCCAAAAGAACATTCTCATACTATTACTATACTCTAGTAAAGTTTAATCCATGCCATCCTCAGCTGTGGCAAGTCTGTTAATACATAGAAGTATGTTACCAATGGCTGGAAAGCAGCAGGGAAGCAGCTAGTCAAAATAAAGTGTGTGAGTTCTGCAGTTTACATACAAATACAATTACATTTCTTTTCCTGTGTTATTATAATTGCTCTGCTACTGTAATTGCTCAGGTCTCATGACGACACCATGGACAGAAAAATGAAAATTAAACAAAAGCAGGATGACATGGTAAAAAGAAACATAAATCTTCTCTCTGTGACTAAAAGTGATATTCAATCAACAACTCTGTGCTTTGAATTTGAGTCAAACTACCTCAAAAGGTCCTTGACCAAAGACAATTACAATCAATGAATGGCAGTTATTTTATGCAGTTTAGTATTTTTTAATTTGAATCTCTCTTTTCTATACATTTCCAGAGTCCAGTAATTCTATATTAAAATTAAGTGCTAATAATATCATGATAAGTACACTGGCTTAAGGACAGAGAATTTCAAGAGTAAGAAATGTTCCTGCTTCCTATTTACCTGGCACTTAAGTTTAAAGCTCTGTATTGTGTATGTTATTCAGCTCAGATGATATATTACAACTGCACACTAAACTAGCAATTCCATTCTGAGTTTCCATTAAAATTCTCTATTACAAAGAGGTTCAAATTTCACCCATGAAAATATATTGCTGAGAGTCATTGTATCTCATCTCACAAATGGATATTATGATTTTTTCACAGGAGGTACCTGAGGACAAATTTAAACAATCTCTGAAAACAGAGTGAACTAAGCATCAATTTGAAGAAGGCTGGCCTGATAAAGAGGCCTTCAGTGGGGTGCAGAACTTTCACTTACTCCAAGAACTTGCTGGGAGGTGGCTGGAGTCCCTGACAGCATCAGCAGCCTTGGCTCCTGCCCAGTGCTGTCACAGAGCCCTGATAACATGTCTGCATGGAAGTACAGATGGATCCCCTTCAAGCATATGTCCCTAATGTGAAAGGCTGCAGTCCTCTTATACTATAGCATAAGCTTTCCACATCCTGTTCCGTTCTACAAAGAGGAAACAGATTTATTTTGCTTCCTTGTGCCATATGTGCTTCTTTAGAGAAAAGAGGATTTGTCATAGTAAATGAGCACATCACACAAAAGGAAAAATATTGGTCTTATTCTCTCTCGCTCCCTCTCTCATGCACAGACCCGACAGATAAAAAAAAAGTCATTAAATATCAAGGGTTTATCAAAACAGAATCCTGCTTCTGATATATTTTAAAATACACATTCATACTTAAATTTGCTAAGTATTTAATACACTCAAAATAATTTTGTAATTTTTTTTGTCCATTTTCTGGCAACATAGGGAAGGAAAAGCAAAATATTTGTGAACCATGTTCCAAAGCCATGATACCGTAGCTTTTTCTCCAAGGTACCATTTGAAGCCATGTTGTCATTTCTCTTTAAGGTTTATCAAGCATTGCAAGTCTCCTTTTGGAACCTAAACACCACTGGAGGATAAATAATTACAGAAAATTGCTCCAACTGCTGCTATAATGAAAAAAATTTTCCTAGTCAGAATAATGTTTTCAGGTTCCTATTGGTAAATAGTGGCATGTGAACTGCTGCTATAGTGAAGCATCTTTAAGACAAGTGATTTTGATGATTCTCCTAATAAAACCCACCACAATAATTTGTATGTAAACCCAATTATTTCATTAGTTTCTTGTGGAAAGGGTAGGCTACAGTGCACAAAATTATCTTTACACTCTCTTTATCTGCCCTTGTTTGAAGGCAGCTTTAATTTATTTTATACAAGATTATTCAAGGTCAAATCTGGTGTTAGAGCACTTTCTAGTCTTCTTTATGGCACTACTTTCCCATTAAATCAAAAAGAGTGACAATGTCAGGGCAACAGGTTGGCTTTATACCATTTTTACCACTTCTTGACCTAAAATAAGTCTGCTTGGACATATTAAGCTAGCTTTAAGGTCAGATTGTACAGGTGTTTGGAACAAGGATCTAGATAAGGCGGCTTCTGTGGGAGAAAGAACAGAAGGTAGTTACCAGATTGATGACAGAATAGAAAAATGTCTCTCATGGATAAAAGTCTAATAAAAGTTTGGCTGTGCACTATTCAGAGAGGAGCATGCATGTTTCTGAGTTTGAAATGCCAAGCATCTATCCAGCCTCCAGAACTATCTTTTGTGCAGTCTCTCTGACTGCCAAATCTGTCACAATTTGTTTCACAAGTACAGGAGCTGGAATGTGAAACACCAATTACCAGAACAGGAAGATACCCTTGGGAGTAGTTATTAAATATGCATGTATATTCATGAATACTTCACACTTCTCCACTGACCACACTACATGAACATTCACTAAAATATGTAAGAGTTCATGAAAACTGCATGAATGACAATGAACATCAAATGAGACATTTTGTATCACTTTTTGATATATGACATCCAGACCTTCAGGGATACTATCTCACTGTCAAGTGTCTTCGATGTCTAGGTGAGAAGCTCTGAATTACCCTCTGAAGGAATCTGCATTGTTCCTTTAAGATGCTGTATAGACAACATGCAGTACCTAAGCTACAAGCTTGTAATAGGTTAATATAAACACACTTGAATACATATACCAGCACAAGGTATCATCCTTGCAAACAACATTCAGGCAATCATTTCTCAATAAATTTCCCATTATTTCCCATACTTTTCCATGAGAGAATACTTTTGATATATTCCAGGCAAAACTCAAGTTTCTCACTTTTAGAACTGTAAGGTTTCACTATTAGCTATAACATGACTTTTCCACCCTCTTATAGCATATGCATGAAGTAATTATGAATAACCTGGCCTCTTCTTTGCTGCTGACTTTGCAGACTGCTCTTGGAGTTCCTCTCTCAATAATAGTAACACTGAAAGGCACCAAATCCACTAACAGTTCTAAAAGAGAGTTCTTCGACCGGACCAATAAACCAACTTCAAGTGACTCAATAAAATGTCTTTTTGTGTGGTACCATCTGGAAATACAGGTCTCCTTAACTGGCCTACTGTTATGTCTATTCCAAGACCCGAAATTGTTTCCTTGTTACACTCTATATTCTCCCAAAACTATTTTTCAGGCCTTCCCAACTGTACATACAAAATCACACTTCCCTGTCTATTAATAAATCACACAAATTAAGCAACTGGCCATATTTTAAACTCGTTTGCTATAGATCAGTTACAATGAATTCAAATGTCTACACAGAGAAATTTGCACTGATTCAGCTAGATTGATTTAAATATCAGTGTAATTTAGATCAGTGTCACTTCTTTTTGAGTAGGGCCTTAAATAGGCATTTCTTCCAATTCAGTGTAGGTATGTTCTGCATGTAACATATGACTTTCCTGTTTGTAGCAGCACAGATATCCTCTACATAGGCTTGATTTAACTCCGCCGAAGCAGGTGAAAGCTCTTCACTGACTCTGAATGCTTTGAATTAGTTCTGTGGTGGAAGATATGACTTTATGATCTAAACACAAAAATATTACATTCCAAAGTTACTTATCTGTCTGATGTAGAATATACTGCTCTTGATCTCTCATTTCAATTATTTTTATTTTCTTATGCTTGTTTGAAGCAAACAATTTAAATCCTTTTATTATTTGCATTTAAAAGCTTATTTTCTGCTCCCTACTCAGTTGTTGTGCCATGTCTAACACTGCATGCTATTAAAAAATAGCTGTATTTAGTCCTCAAAACAAAGTTTCTTTTCTTCTCTATTATTACACAGGAAAGTAATGTTGACAGATGGATCAAACTGTTTGCCCTCAAATGCCATTATGAGCAGGAAATGAAGAAAAAATAGTGCAATTTAGATTACTGTGCTGAAAGCAGTCTATTCTAGTAGCAGTTACAGAAAACTTACTTATTTACATATAAATAATGAAGAAAATTCAGCAGAAAATGTACCTTCAGACATAAAATAAGAAATTCAGTAAAACGAGGCTTAGGTGCATCTCAGAGCTTAGTGAGGTGATTACAATACCATGCATCAAACAAACAAATGATAGACAGATAGATAGATAGCCATTATGAAGTTTTTACTAATGAGTAAGAACCATGGGGTTTTTTTTTTGGTTTGTTTTTTTTTTTTAAGTACTCCCACAACAATCAGAGCTCCAATATCATGAATGCCTGACTTTCCATTCAACTATTTTTGAAAAGGTTCGGTTCTAGTATCAGACACTCATATAGAGAACAATATTGAGAATATAGTTTGAACACACTGTATCTCTACTTCTGCATAGGAATACCTTAAGTATAGCCCAGAGCTCAGTCAGCTGGGTACCTACGAGGTAAGTCAGTAGTTCCTAACTTTTTGTAGATTCACCTGAGAAAGATGACAATAATCTCAATCTCTCCATGTTCAACTTCTTTACCCTTTCTTGAGAATGTTGCTGATGTTACTTCAGTTCCTGTCCACCCCAGCCTGAGAAGTACAATGCACAGAGCCAGGGTATACCCAGCATTTATTCCATGCGATTGAGATGATCTCACCAATTACGAATTACTGAGCTAAATTGTATATACCGTATGTAAATGCTGAAGATATTTAACAATGCTATGTGAAGGAGGACAAAGAGATGTTATCTTCCTCTACATGACAGATGACTCAAAGATACCCATCTCAATCGGAAATAAAACACTAATGCTGCCATTATGGTATTTCTGTCTGCCTATTTTCTTTTAATTTTATAAAAAGTAGATGAATTTTTCAAGATAGAAATTGTATTATGCTTTTTGTTTTGTTTAGTAAATCCTGAGATTTGCGTTTAAGAAATAATATTTCTTTCCTTTAAGAAATAGCCCATTTCATACAGTTCGTAATTCTACCATGGGTTTAGTGGTATAACATCACCCCATATTCTTCCTGCGGTAGAAATAATAGTAAGAAAAAAAAAAATAAAATTGAAAGGTTCTGTAACATCCCACTATATCTGGATGTCTTTAATCCATTACTGGAATGAAAAAAATAGCAACAGCTCTTATGGGCATGTTATTTTCAGTGACATCTTGCTGGCAAAGAAAATGATTCCTACTGGCAATAGTGAATAATGTCATCAAAAAATGCTATCATTTAGTAGCAAGGGTTTGATCAACAGTTGTCTCTGCTATATCATTCCCTCACTCACTGATCAAGACCAGCCAGATATCAGAGACATACATGCGCTTTGCAGACAACCCAGACTGCAGACATGACCAGATGCCAATTTATAATTTGTTGTTTAATTATTTTGAACAAGAGTCTCTAAAGGAAGCTGAATTCTGTCATCAGGAACAGGGTGACCTGTCTTTGGAAGGCATAAATACTCCAACAAGAAAATAAAGCACAAGTCCCTGACAAGAAAATTTCTGCAACTAAACTGCCTAAAAAGAAAGAAGAGAAAAAGTATTTTCTATAAGTGTAGGGTATTTTTACTCACTGTAACTAAACTCTAGGGAGATCTATCTAGATGAGCTTCACAGAGTGTCAAGCTAGATATACTATGGAAGACATTTCTTCTAATCTTGAGCAGCTTCTGTGCTGTTAATAAATCCTTGTTTTAATTAGACCACTTGAATGTCAGACTTTATAAGGAAAATTTCAAACAGGTTCTCCTAGAGCAATAAAAGTTTCAATCACTAAAAGGTTGTGGAAGAAATGTGGCCTACAGGAATAGCCAGTCAAAGATGAGAATTTTGCACTACTTTTAGAGAGGTGTATTACTACTGCAGGCCTAAGGTCTTAGGCATTCTTCTTCCATGAACCAAGAAAAAGTAGCAAATTTAGAAAAAAAGTGTGGTTAAAAGGACATTTATACCCTTTTTTCCTTCCTCAAACTTAAAATACCTAGGCAGATAATAGAAATGGTAAGTACTTGTGATACTACAAATGACAAAATCCAATATACGAGATTATAATTTCAGAGTCTAGAATTTTCAAATTCAACTCCTGGTTTTATCAGCATTTTTTTTTGTCCCAATATGAAATGAATTAAATGAGTCACCTTTTTTGAAAGCATTGAGAATTTTTTTTTTACATTATATTAACAGTGTCAGTTGAAATAACAGACCTACAACAAACAGGAAAAGTGCAGAGATATCTGCAGTCAATAGAAAGGCTAAATACATCTGTTTCAATAGCGAATGAAATCTAAAGTGAAAAAAATTTGAACAGTCAGAAACTTAAAAACTTTGACAAAATATGTGACACATAGCTAGAATGCTTATGAAAGTATTCTGTACAACCACTCTCTAATCTCCTATAATCTTCTTCCCTGCACCATTGTAGAAACACCCCCAAAGGAAAAAAAAAAGAGTTATTGTTTACTATTGTTTGCTAAGAATGCGAGTCTTGAAGTACATCTTGTAAACACAGAAAAATACTTTACCAGCTATAATGAATATGTTATTTCCTCTGTTTTAATAGTTGCTTTCTCATCACTCCTTACTTTGCATACAGTTCTGAAATGACAAACATTAGCAGGAAGTAATATTACTGCAAGCAAATTGCCATAATATTTTTAGGACCTATTTGGTCTGCAAATTTAAAAAACTAGCTGTCGCAGTCAGTAGAGTCAGCACAGCTGTCACCACCTTTGAATCTTCTTAATAATTATCCTCTAAAGAACACACAAATAAACCAACACCAGTAATTACCATAAAATCTCCATGCAAAGAGAGCATTTCAAAATACATCTACAGTATTGTGTAAGCATTGCTGTAACTGCTGACTGAATAGAGGCACTTCCAAAAGGAAAAATACATATCCCAAATTTTGCACAAGCATCTCATTCTCTTAGTAAACCTTCCTCCATTTTTTTTTTTCTTTTTAAAGATTGTATGATCATGTGTATCTGTAATACAATTCTTTCTTTTTCTCAGTTTAGAAAGATTTTTTTTCTTTGCTTTTGAACTGCACTTGTTATTTGACATGCTGCTGGGGCAAAAGGTGTGCAAAGAAAGGTTGTAAAATGCATACCCAACATGAAAGACAAAGAACGGTCTAAAATGGGAAGTCAATGACAATAGTCTGACTCAGTAAAAAATAACTTCATATTGAAGTGGGGAAGGATGAAGGAAAATCGAAGTTTTTCATGTATTTTTTTTTTTGACCTGAGAAAAAATAGGTGGGACACTTAAAGAATCTTACAGCTTAAAGAATCTTATTATAGCTAATGAAGACCTTCATGAAGACTCTCAGGTTCAACTGAAATAGCAATCTACTTGAAAAAAAACCACATTTGTCCCCTTTTTTCCCCCCATTCTTTACATACTCTGTGGATCTGAAGATTGTTTCTTCTGTACCTGTTTAAGCATGAAAGAATTACATGTAAAAGGTATTCAGTAGCTGATAATGAAGAATCTAAAACCAAAAGGTAGGGTATGATGGTACCGAGATCTGTCACAATTTTAGATCAGGAAATTACCAAGGTTATGAACTGAAATACACTGGCATGCTCATGATATTTTGGCAAATTTCAGCATTTCAAAGGGAAGTATGTAGAAAATCTTAAATTATCATACTTGAGAGTTTCAGGCTCTAGCCCAACGTTAAAAAAAAATATTCAGTGAAATAGGCGAGAAAGAGTCCATGTGCAATGAATACATGACTTGAAAAAACATTGACACAGCAAATGTCAATATTCAGATAATAATGCCTCCAGCTATTCAGGCAATACACCACTAAAACAGAAGTGTTAATCATATTGTGAAAACACCCGAATTCAAAGTTAAGACAACTATTTTGAAGTTATGATTCTGCATTCCTATGAACATTAATTCTCATGGAAATAAACTATATTTCAGTGCCTTTATTTTACATTTGAATACCTATGATAATTATGTCTTTTATATATTTATAATGTATTTTGTTGGTTTTTTTTTTAATACCGTAAGGCTTACCACACAATATGATCCCACTAAAGATTTGCATTGTATCACATCAGCTACTTCATTAGTTTTAGAGACAAAAACCACTTTATTTTTCTATTTGTACTGGAACATCAATCATTTAAAGTGTATTTTCAATTGTGTTTATATTATGAGACACAGAAAGCACATGAGGAAATATATAGTAAATAAATTATTCTTACATTACTAGATAGAATAAAGGTTGAAGGCAAAGCAAAAAAATAACAAAGCACATTAGTCTCCAATGGCGAGACTGCAGCAAACAGCAAACTGCTTCAAACTGCTTAATATACAGAGACAGGACAAATGTCAAAGTAAATTCCTGAGCAGGACTATATAGCATTAGGGAAAGATAACAGCATACTGTGTTCTTCAGCTTCTAGGTCACAGTGGTGCCAGCCTCAGATCATTCCTCTTTTATGCAATGATCCACTGCTTGCATACACAGATGTCACAGTTGTTGATTAAAGGCATATGAGGAGCACTGGTAATAAAACTCACCACTTTCATTTCTCGTAGCATTGTCAGTAACTCACAGCACAAGCCAAATGGTTTCTATCATGTTTGAAAACCAACCACTAGTTAATGGTACAGGCACAAACTATAAATGTTTGAGCCGGAATGAAGCTTCTGAAAAGAGAAATGAAGATTCACATGGGACATCTGATGACTGGCTAGTGGTCCATGTCAAATGAGCACTTGACACACTTTTTCCTGGTTCCCAGTGGACAGATAAGAAGCAATACCCATGGAAATCAGCAACCTTGATAGTGAAGCCAAAAAGAATGAAAAAATCTATTTTCTCATAGCATATAAGTCGAGACGTTACTGGAATACAGAATAGAGACATACCCTATCACCAAAGGCAGCTCCATTGCGATAACCCGACTTTGGTGTCAGCCAGTGGATGTGAGTACAGGCACACTACATTTACATTCAAATTAGAGGGGGGAAGCAGCTCGTTTTCACTGCTGTCGGAGTACAGCTCAGTATGGAGAATTTTCACAAGTGTCTACTGATTTCTACACTAAAGTGTGCTCCCGAGAGGCACTAAAAAGAAGTGTTTTTCTGCTAGTGAGATCTCTATAAAGTATTTTATATATGCCAAAGATAATAACTTTTTCATGACTATCAAAATTTTTGAAAGAGCATTTCTGGCAGTTTCTAAACAGTTATACTGGCCAGACTTTCATAAAATAAGATTCATGATTCAGTGCACACCTGACAGCTGTTGTTACCACCACTGCCACTAACACTGTTAACTGCTGTCATTTTCAATGGTAGTAAATCCCTAACTAGGACAATCCTTGATAGAAAACTGTATGGGCCTGCTCTTGGGATACAGCAATACACTTTGAAAAAGTCATAATAATAAATTTTTTTTAAAAGAAATTAACATAAGCACTGGTGTTATAAAGTGGACAAAGATTTTTCCCAGACAGTAGCTAGCTACTCAAACCAAGCAAAGCACAAGTTTTGGTAGAAAGGCTGCATGCTAACTAGCAGGAAAGATGTTGGGAAAGGACTACAAGAAAAGGCATAATGGCCAGCCAAGTCTTCAAAACAATTGATGGCTTTTAAAAAATACTATACATTTTTTAAATATTACATAGTATCACATATATTTTGTATCTATATTTAGAATCATAGAATGTTAAGGGCTGGAAGGGACCTCAAAAGATCATCTAGTCCAGCCCCCAATATAGTTGAACAAGAGCTAGAAAAAGGAACTGGAAGAAGGGCTCCTCTAGACTGGATATTAACCACAAGGAACAAGCTGGTTGAGGATGTGATGGTGGGTGAAAGGTAACTTGGGTGGGATCAATTTACAGAATTCACATTCCTTTTAAAGGGGAGAGATAAACAGCAAAATAATGCAATTACATTAATCAAGAAGACAAACTAATTTGCATGAATCAGTGGAAACAGAGAAAAAAAGAAGAGAGGGTCAGAGTAATTTTTTCCAAAGGAGAAATCAGAGCTTTCATTGATCTTAAGGAATAAAGTAGGACAAGTAGAAAAGAACATGAAGTGACAAAATAAGAAAAGCCAACAGACATTATGGAATACAAATAAGAAAAAAAGCAAGACTAATGTGAAAAAACTCCTGTAAATACACTAGAGGTGAAAGACAAAGAAAATATTGACCTGCCATTCAATAGAGAGGAAAGGCTATTGACAGAAAGAATGTTAAAGGCCAAAGTATTTAATAACCTTTTCCACCAGTTGTCACTGAAACAGCCAATTTTTAGAAAATGGTCAACTTCATTTCTATTAGAGACATAAGAGAGCTCAACTGTTTACACTGGTCAAGTTGATCCTAAGGCAACTTCAGTGAGGAGCATCTGTTCGCAAGAAACATCTCTGCTATTACAAAAGCTGTCAGCTGAGCTGAATGATATTAACCTAGCCCACAATTTTTTTTAAAAAAAATAAATTTAAATGGCTACTTTTCTTGTTATCAAAACCCTGGAGATGAAAGAAAAAATATTATTTATATCCCTCAAATCCATAGTGTAAGTAGAAAAATTCTTTATGGAGCAATCACTCAGATTCATTATTCAATTTTCACCATCATTTCTATTCCTTGTTCCTTCCTGGTTCTTTATTGCAGGTTGTCCATAAACACATTACTGATGATAACACAACTGACATAGTAAAGACAAAATGAAATCAATCAGAAGAAAGCCATGACCATGGGATCCACTGAATAAGTAATACTCCAAGCAGAGATCTAAATCTTCACTTCTTTTTACTTTCAGAAGAAATAGTGAAAAAAATATCACTGGGAGAAGACATAAGACAAAAGACTTTAGTGGTAAATATACCCAACTAAACACAAGAGTTCAAACCTGATTCTCAAAGATGCCAGAACAGTAAAACTTCACAATTCTTTGGAATCTACACAAATGAAAATTACTTATATCATCCTCAAACAAGAAACACACTGAGTAGATTTTGCAATTAAACACCTATTTCTAAATTTTTCCTGTGTGACACAGTGTTTTGTCATAGAAACAGTAAGCACATAGTCTAACTGAAAGGGACCATAAAAGAGTACTTACAGGCAGGAAGCAAATATATAGCTTTCAGTTAATGACACTGTTGTCTAGGTTGAGTAGACTGAAAATAATTTTTTTAACAATGAAAAATTTAATTAATATTTTGCAGTCATTATGCTGTTCCACTGTATAACTTGTTTTTCTTGATCAAGCTGTTAGTTGCTTTAAAAGACTAAGATATTCTCAACTAGTACACACAACACAGAAAATTAATCATATTCCTGACATTTTCATATTGGGGTAGGTCTGGTTTGTTTTGGTTTGGTTGTAATGTGCTCTATCAGATGCATGTGCTTCAGACTGCTTTAGAATTTCACCAGAAGGATACTGAAAAATCACAGAAGAAAGAAAAGGAAAACCATACAAAATTGAAGAATCATAAGATGTAATTGAGGCCAGAAGCAGAAGCCATTAATTTCACAAGAGAGCTTTGGATTGTAGAAAAACCCACTTCAGATACATTAGTTGGATACCATTTTCCGTTTCAGTAAGAGCAAGATCAAATCAAGGCAGACTCATAGTAAAAAGAATCCTACAGTTACACTCTGCAAAGAGGGGTCATTTTAATTTCAGGGTCTTTTATTACACAGCAAGATAACTGATTGAACTGTGAAATAACATTTAAGGCATAAATAAATTCTGATGTCCTCTCTTTAATGCATTTAGAAACTACAGAAGTATTTTTAGGTTTGTGTTTGCAGGAATTATGAGGATTCTTCGATTACTTTTGCATTACTTCAAAATATTTATATGAAGATTGTACAATTGCTAAAACTTCTGCCACTGCTAGATTTTACTCAAATGGTCTAGTTAACCTTTTTAAGGACTGTGATGTTTTAATAGTTTCAGGGGTCCAAAGCTCCTGATCAAGAATGAGCTTTTTTGCTATAAACACATTACATTTTTCTTACATTTGGAAGCCTTCTCCTGTTGCAATTCAAAACAAGAAAGTGGAATATTATGGGTATCTCTATGATAGCAAAAATTTCGCAAAATAAGAAACTTTACTACTTACAGCCTTCAGAGGATCAACTGTCAACAGAAAGACAGCTCAATACCTTCAAAGAATAGCATTTCCAAAAATCAGGCAAGTTTGAATTAACCAGCAACTTGTACTAATACATCTACAAAGGTGGCTTCAGTAAGCACACACGTTTTAATGTTTGTAATGTGCAAAGGTTCTGAAGAGCTCAAAGATACAAAGCAGATCTGGTTTTTGAAGACATATTCCTTTAAGAGAAGGTGGTACTGCTTTCTATTTTAAAACAAACAAACAAACAAACAACAACAACCAAAAAAACCCCCCAACAAATTCAAGAGCCTGCTTAAACTGGTGAAGAAACACAATACCACCAGGAAACATCCAGTCCTTACATGACAAATAATTGCCATCATCTGTGCTTTCTCCTCCTTTTGGGCTGGTTGAAATCCTATTCCACTCGGTTACAAACCCATTGGGTATTAGCTGTCTGTCTGATTAACCAAGGCTTAACTTCAAAAGCAAACAGACTTACTTCTTTACATAGATACCTTAAAAATAAAACAAGTTGCATCTAGTGTAAATCTGAGCATCTTTGTGATATAGCTGAATTGCAAGGTGTCTATTAATCTGCATCGGTGGAGATTTAGCTTAAATAGTATTTTTTTCCTAAAAAAGTTTTATTTCATATACACTTTATTTTTTTTTCCTAAAATAGTATAATTTCATGCAGCTACATAAAGTGTTAACAAGGTTAGGTAAATTGTAAATTAACACACAGTTTGTAAATTAATTAAACCTTAAATGAACACACAGCTTCAGTTCAACTACACTAGCACTCATTCAGAGAAAATCTGAAGTGTGTGTTGATGATGCTCTCATTCTGGCTAAATTGGGTATTATATCGAGGCCTTTTTATGAAAATTTTGAGAAGATGAAGTGATATTTATTCACACTCAAGGCAAATGAAACTGAATCACTTTTAACCCAAGACTTTTGAGTTTCTGCCTGTAAATTTAAAATTCATCTGGAGAGAAACCATAGCTTTTTGGAATGGAAAAACTTCCAAGTTTTTCTGATGATGATAATGATAGAAACCAGTGTGTATGGCAATGGCTTAGCATCAGTGAGGCTCCATCCCTCATCAGCTACAACCCCACTAGTCTGTGCTAGAATACCGATCCCAGATATTTTTGTGAGGCATTACACTTCTTAGAAACTTTGTTGAAAATATAAATGCATAAAGCATACTTTATTGTTTTTGTTTTAAGGTCTTAGCCAACTATATGGGACACCCCTCCCAAAAGAGTATCGATTACTGCATGGATGTGTGCTGAGACACTATGCTGTATGCCAGCAGCTTAACAGTTCTGAATGTACTTAGCATGAAACATCTTGACACTTTTATTTACATGCTACCAAAAATACCTTCAGGAAAATACATAAACATTAAATGAAATGCAAATTTGGTATCTGTCAGTTCAAACTTACCCACTGCAACTTTGAGTCACAGAATTTGGCTGAACTGAATATTCTGAATCCAAGTAACCTCATCTTTAGTCACAGACTTATTCACACCTCACCCTTAGTGCCAAACCACTGCTAAGGAACAGATTTGTCTACCAGAAGAACAGCAGATTGCAGGAATGAGGTTAAATACATTTTGCTGTTACCATAAGTACTTACAACTAACAGAACAAGGAATACACATATTTTACAGTTGAGAAGGAATATTTCTGGACTACGGCAGTCAGTTACTATCCAGGAGAGAGAAGCAAAAGTAAAATACTGTGAACACAACAGTTACTAGATACATTATTTTTAGTTTGGCAAAGAAGACCAAAGAGGCACTTTGAGATTTTTAGCACAAGCATAACACTGCAGTACGTAGATCACTTATTGTGTTTCAAACACAAGCCTAGGAATAATGGTAAATATATTTAGATGTCAGTTAAAACTTCCCATAGACTTGAGAATATATAACCTACAGTATTTAAATTTCTTAAGCCCCATAATATATATACATCTTCACCACTCTTCCCTTAAGCCATAAAGAACTATGCATAGTTATTGCTTTTTCCCCAAGGAAAGACCTATATTAAAAACAAATTTGAATATATTCCATATATAATTACTGTCTACATTTCAACATTATTGTGTCTAGTCTGGATTGAATTATTAGTGTATTCTAGCTTTTTTTTTATCCTCAAAAATATTACTGAACTTTGAAATAAGAATTCCTGTTTCCTGCTTTAATGCAACTTCTTTTCACCATGTGTCTACAGTCATGCTTATATGTCTTCATTTGAAATAGTCCAATTATATTTTAATGTTCTCCTAAAGATTCTTCAGTCTTTTCAGTACTTTTCCAGTGTTTTTACTGTAGTTTTTTAAGTGAAAATTATACTCTAGTCCAGTTTTAATTTGCATGTAAAAATAATTATTACTTCAATACGCCCCAAATATCAGAAAGAACTGTTTATATTTTAAAATTATATTTTCTATAGAATACATCAATTTTTTAAATATAATCCTTTTTATTAGGAAGATTGCATAATTCTTTTTTAATGTTCTCATCTCAGGATCACCTAGCTATACATTACAAAAATTAATCTTGATTTATGCTTTAGAATTTTGAAGTCATTTCAATTGGCTATAGTAAAACACATGGCAATTCCTCGTAAAGTTTTCTCTACAGCTCCTTTAAGCCTGAGGGGCAATCCAAATGCAGCACTGGCAAGAACAGCCACGTGTGCTAATATGGAATTACTGCTAGTCAAATTTTTTAATCAGAATAGCTGCATTACAGTTCTTAGCATTCAAGGGCTCAGATGTGTTATCCACTTGTTAAACCACTTATGCTTAAGAGTAACATAATTAAGCCCGAACTTAAAAAAGCGCAACTCATCAATGACAGAACAGTCACTAATCAAAAAAGAATATGTTAAACTCCTATGTTATTCTATTTATGCAGAAGAAGAAGGATGAAACTCAGTGGCAATCTTTTTATTTGTAGGTCCTAGTCTACTCTTAATTACTATTTCTGACAATTAAGCCATAGTAAGTGAGTAAAATGAAACAAATTTTTAAGAAACAGATAAATTCTTAAACTTGGAGATCCAGGTTTAACAGTGCCTTTGTGATTTCTCAGGAAAGATTTGATTAGATATTATTGCTGAATTAAGGAGGACCGCCTGCCAAAAAAATACAACTTTTCGTAAGTGTTCTAGATAGATGAAACTCTGCAGTAGACACAAAATCAAGTCTGTTGACCAGTTTAGAGAAATACCCTCTGAGGTTCAGAATCTGAGCCTAACAGTTATTCATATGGAACTCTATTACGAGTGAAAGACATTTAAAATTTCCCAACATGATTCTTCTTCCATTTTCTAAGGCAGTTACTCACTGACCAGCCATTCTAAAATACATCATGAAGCCATTCTCTACAGAAATTGAATTGTTTGATCTAATGGCTAAACCAAATTATGTGGCAAACATAATTGGGCTACCTATTTATTGAAACTACCTGTACTCTGACTTGAAGCTTTATTTTTCCCTCTCACCTGTAAAGTACCAGGACAGCTGGATACTTAAGATCTAAAAAGAAAACCAAAAAGCAAAGGTTGTACTGATTTGTCAAGGTAAATGCATCCAAGAGGAATACTGCAAATAACTACGAAAACAGTCTTCTTAAAAGGAGGAAGAGATGCCTGCTGCAAACACATTCTTGTATCTTTCCCAAATATAAAGAAGTTACAAGCACTCTATTATGCTGTTAGGCAAACAGCTTACCAGATCTCAACAATATCTAGGGAGCCCCAATGTATCTGAATACTTGCCTTACATCAACAACTTATTGACCTACTGAAGTAAATGAAAATTCTCATGTGCTTAAGGGTAGATAAACTGGTTAATCTCTTACCAAATCATAACTTTAATTAAGATATTCTGTATACAATCCCTATAGCATCATTTTTCATGTGCAGTCCCAGTGACTTCCATTAACTCATATTAAAATACCTGTATAAAAGCCCCATTAAAATTAATCATAAGGAGCTAACACCACTTGAAGTAAAGCAATGCAATGTGTACATACATTGCTTTTTTCCTATTCCTCATCTTTCAGTCTTTGCCTCTGTGTAGGAAGGTAACAGTGTTTTTCACTGTTGGGAAAGTACTAGCATACTGGATGCATATTTGAATAATACACGTGAAAAGAATGCTTGTCTTTTTTTTCTCTATTACTTCCTTTTTCCAGTGTACTCTTTTAGAAAAGTGTCTATAGAATAGGCCTTTTTGAAAATAGGTGCTTAAAATCTGAATAGAAAAAATAGAATCATATGTATTACAGATAAAAATGCCTAGCAGGCCAACCATTCTGTCTCTGCACTAGAGCAAGATTGTTCTCCATAATACATTTTTTAGCATTTTATCAGGGTTTTTGATGTGCTAAACAACAGCACTTTTAACATTCCTCTGGGGAAATGATTTCCACTTAATATATATTTCTAAAAAAAGATTTTTCCAAGATTCTACCTACTTCTGCCTTTTACCATACAAGGTCATATAGAACACCCTACATATTCTTTCCTGTCTTTGCTCTTTACATATACAAAATACTTCACATCTTACCTTCCCCAACCCTCATCTAATTTCTTCACTGATATATAAATATTTAATTTACTCTTAAAAAATTGAGAACATATATAATTGGAACATATGTATAATTAGAACATAATTAATATACATATATACATATATAAACATACACACATACATAACTATCATATAAACATATATAAACATAACATAAAACAGAACTTCTATCACTGTCACTTTTGCTTGTCATACAGTCATCCTCAACAAACTTCTGGGATACCAATTTATGTATGTTTGGATGCCATTGCATCTACAGTCTGATACAAAATGTCTTGCTTTCTACTATGCAGCAGTGAAAAATTGTGTCTAACAGATCTTCACAGCAATGCAGCATCTATAAAATACTAAATTATTTCCATTATATGGTAGTCTAGAATCAACAGATTTTGACAGAATAGACAACATTTTCTGTTATTCTCATTATGGAACATCTGTAATTTCATTCTTAAACATTAACTGCCACTGTTAAAAAAAAAATAATAATAAAAAAAAGTATTATTCCACAATGTAATGAATTTAGACTCTGGCTACCAACTTCTGTGCTATTGTATAAGTAAACCCAGGAATTACACTCTAGCTTAAACCCCTCAGTCACTGAAAGCTATTAAGAGTGGTTTAGGCTGAAAACTGACAGATGTAATTTGGATAAAGATGATTCTACATTGATGAGAGGTAGCTGTATTAGAAACAACTTTAGGAGATCAGGTAGTCCTGTTTCCTATGGTTCATTAAATTATAATAACTGAAGCAATAAATTCTAAATCGTTAACAAGCTGATGACTAAGTCTCCTTAAGTATCAGCAACTATTATGTATGTTAATCTAAAGAGTAAATACAGAATTACTAAACACACAAACACAGAAATCAAGGCCCACATGTCTAATATAAACACAAAAGTGATACCTGGCACTACACAAGGATATTTGCTTTGGAACATTAGGACAAACATTTTATGCAGTTTCTATGTATTCTTACTACTTACCTTAGCCAAAAGCAGACCACATGAATTCATACAAAACAGGTTGGTAAGAGTTCTTAGAGACATCTAATAATTTATTCTTTCCCTCTGCAATAAACATTTACTATTGATGGTTATGTTAGACCACATAAGGATATTATTTTCTTTCCTTAAATAAATGTTCTACCTTAACATCGTTTATCAGTCAAACTGTTAAACCTGCCATTTCACAGTTCTGCTTAATAGCTCATGCCAGCTAGAAGTTAGTGTCACATATGTTTCTAATCTTCCAGAACTCTGGAGATCTCTTATACCACGTAAGAGTAAAAAAATGCACAACTGTGGAACAGACCCAGTACAGTAGTAGCCTAGTAGCAGATAAATTGCAAATTAACCTGGTACAAAGCCAAACCCAAACAACAAAATCTTTAGCTGCCAGAAAGCACATGGTTTATTCAAATATGAAAATTATCATATATTGATCCACTGTATGACTGATCTTATGTCTAGTTAAATATTTCTTTATTTCAGGCAGTAGGGAAAGTGAATAATTACATTAACAAAATCTATGGAAGCTTAAAACACTTAAATTCTACTTAGCAAGTTAAGTTTTAATATCCAAAACTTAATGTCTTTACAGCTTCTGATGTAAAGTGATCTAAAGGCATTTCGATTTTGAAGTGAAATGAGATGTCATCTATAGATCTTTAGTATCAGCAAGAATCAATGAAGTGGCAATTTGCAGTAATAGGCAAAACCTAAATATTGCACACCTGGGAAAGGAGCAGCTCTGAGGACTTCAGCACATTCAGCCCAACTACATTCCAACCAAGCCTGCACTAAGTCAAGCTCTCTCACTTGGTTAAAGTTTTAACACACAATAAAATTAATGTTCCTCTACATATTGATTTTTCACTTCATAAAAATGTAACACTGCAAAAGAAAATTTAATCTCATTGCGAGTTTTCATATTTGTTTCTTTCTTTGGCCTGATTTCAACTGGCAGCCAAAGTGTTCCATTTCCAAGGCTGTCCCAAGGACACCAATCCATCCCCTTGTCACGATAAAGTAACAGACTGCAACTGCCATGTTATTAGTATTTGCAAAATCCAACCGCAAAACTCCTACTTCTACTTAAATGAAGTCAACTCGAATGCATGTTTAACAAAGTTCAAAGGACTCTTCACTGGGGTACAGTAAAACAGCTTTTATCCTAGGATTCCCAACTCCAGTTTAATACCAATGAAATATTACCTATGGAAAAGGAATAAATTATAACTTACCCAGAGAGCTAGTTCTTGCCAGCTTTTCTGCCTTTGAATACTGAATTATTGTACCTATTTTGGAGAATTTTGGAATGTAAACCAGGATAAGAGAGTGAAAATATGATATTAAGCCTGGAGTATCAGTAAAGGGATAAAATAACTACAATATATTCAGAAATGATGCCTTGCGATGAAAGACATCCCACTTTTAAGCACCAGTAGTGAAATAATTCTTAGAAACATTCCTTCAATGGAGTGTACATCTAGGAATGAAATAAAACATGGTGACATCTGCCTCTGTTGTAAGAGACATGGGGTATTATCAATCACACTTTGCTAACCTCACTGCTGCTTTATAATGAAACTCAGAAACCATATAGAAAGGAAACAAAATATATATATATGGTTTGACTTTTATAGCTATTATATAACTATTTGTCTTAAGAAATCCATAATATAATTTCTATTACCATCTTTGCAAAAATTCATTTTTCTTAAGATTTTGCTAGGCTTCTACAGAGTTTTTGTGGCCTGTTCTTTCATTTGAATCTTAGTGAAAGGTAAACATTACAACTAAACTTCTTACATATTTTCCTTCCTCTATATAATTACTGTTAATGACAACTCATTTAGCATTGATTTTAACAAAACCTAAACCGGTAATAATATACTTAGGAATGCTTAAAATTATATGCATCCTAGAAACCAATTTGCAGAGAAATATAAAACGGAAGGAAAAGATTATTTCTGTGTTAGAGATTAAGAATTTAAAGGTCCAAATTGATTAAGACATAAATGATAGCTTACACATATCATGTTGTCCATAAGGAAATGAAATCCCTGAAATCATATTCCCAGTACCTATCCTACTACCACTGCTGGAAATACAAAATTTAAATAGTAGAAAACCTTTAAACAAGCTGGCAAAGCTTTTCATTGCTTCCATAAAGCAAAGTATGTTTGTCAGTGGTACAGCTGTATTTGCCAGTGTTCTCAATCCTAGGAATTTTTTTCAGTTACCATAGAAAAAACTTTATTGTTTTATGGTCATGGTAATGAGGTACTGTGTTTTGCAGTTCAATTACTTAGCACCATCTGAACTGAAATTTTCTTTCTTCATTTAGTATAAAATTATTTTGTCAGAAACTTCTCATTGGCCTGTTGTTTAATTGCTTTTCTCTTTAGAAATCAGAGCACTCACAGTTTTTTAATTATTTGTTTGGATAGGCCCTAAATCACTGCAACAGACATGGACAGGACAACCATCATTTCCTTCCATGGTAAAGAAGAACAGACTGCAGCTAAACGCTGTAATCTGTAGAATTTACATAAACATTAATTAGCCTTCCTTTGTTTCTCTGCAAAACCATATTAATGTACCAGACACAGCTGCCTCTATGAGAGATTAAATTCATGTCCTTTCTAATTCATGATGTCACCCAGTCAGAAGCAATTTCCAGTAGTTTTACTTTCAAAAGAAAGATAAGTAATGAAAACATCACTATAAAATTTTACATGTGTAAGTTGTGCAGCCATTCTACAAAAAAATCTAGTATTCCTTGGAGACCCCTTTCTCACACTGCTGGGCAAAGATATATAGGCCAGCAGTCCTGAAGCTAAATCAAATTTCACTTCCAATAAAATAAGCAGCTATTATGGCACAAGCTGAGAGCTTCAGCTTTTATTTCTATTAGAATATTTCTTTCTCACAGACACATAACAAAATTATTTGACAGACTGTAATGTTTAAGGATGAACCAAATCATTGGGATTTTACTTTTCCTGATAGGGTTGATCGGTACTAGAAGAACACTCTATGGCAATGTATCATATGCAAAGTACCATATGAATTTATGGAATAAAGTAAATGGGTTGATGTGATGGCCAAAAGGGCGTTTCTGTTGGTTTACAGTAGACTGAGAATGAAAAGTCCTCAATCTGAAGAGAAATACTAACAGTAGAAGAGTGAAAAAGTAAAATGAGAAGACCCTATGCTAGGAATTACTGACACAAGGATAGCCCAGGAGTGCAGCAGCAAGATCAGAGAAAACCAAGTGTCTGGGAGCAGAATGAAAGGAGGAATAAGGAAAAGATGTACAGTAGTAAGCAGGTCTGAAGACTGCTGCATAATACACATAAATTGTGGTTCTTGCATGAGTCCCACTTCCTGACTCTCAAATGTAGATTGGTTTTGTGGACTTTTTCTTACAAATAAGGACAAATTTCAATTATTTAATTGTGGCTTTTATGATTTCTGGCAGATCACAGTGAACAGCTTTTATATCCACCATGCTTCAATAGATGAAATATAAAGGAAAAGGAAGGAGACCATGAGGAATGTCCATTTTCAAGAGACTGAACCCACATGCCCTCATCAAGTCCTGATCTTACAACACTTACAAAACAAAGGATGAACACTGCACAAGTATTATTCAGGTCAATTTTTTTCTCAAGACCAGATAATAAGGCTCTGTCCAGAGAGTTATATTTGCACTCCTGTGCTCATAAATATACTCTTAAAATTCATACAAAGGTTTTATTACACTATACACAAACAATATAGTCAATATTATCTTTCATTCCCACTATGGCATTGTGAGTCAGACATCGCTCTGGAGTGGACACGCATCTCTGTCTGACCTCCAGAAACACAATATTGGCCAGCACTGGTATTTAATTAAACAATTAGATCAGAGGTTTTGAATGCTTAACATAAACTAATGCTCATCATAAGCTAACTTTACTGTGCTACCAAAAGGCATTTTAAATGCAGAAAGACAGCTCTAACAAAGTGCCAATTTTATGAATTTAAATGCACTGTAGCAAGGGAAAAAAAAAAGTTAACCAGCCTTGGTCACCCAGTCACATTATACCTACACACTTTAAAGGCATTTTAAATTGCTAGCTAGGTTACTATGGCTATGTAACCATAGAGGCCCAAAATGAGGACTGGGGACCCTGAACTCAACAGAATAAGAACACAGTGTTCTAAACAGCTTATGAGTTAAAGGAGTTGCTAAGACTCCTAACTGCATGCTAGATTTGTAGCAGTAATTGCATGAAGCAAACCTATCAACTTCAGTGAAGGTAGATGAATGTAGACTATTTCTCATGACATGAAATGTTGGCAATCTGCTCGAACTGGCCATGGTTCAGCAAAACATTTAAGCATGTGCTAAAGTGATCTTTCAGCTAGGAATACTTTCTTGAATTGAGCCTAAGTGCTTTGTGGAGTTAGGGCCAAATAAAAACATGCATTGTTCCTTTTTGCGCATGAAAATGTTCAAATAGAGAGTGCTTAAAGAACTGATGCTTTCAACATCTCTATCATTTAAGAGGAAAAAGAACAGGATGTACTTAGAAACTAGAGGCTGTTTTTCATATTCATTGACAGTTGCACCCGAAGTTGACTATGAAAGACATTTTTGCTTTTTAAGGAAGTTTCTAGAGGAATTTGTCTATTTCATATATATGTACTGTATTCTAATCACTTCTCTGAAACAACAGTCCACATACCTAACTCAGGAAGGAAGCTGTTCAGTGGTAACTACTATCTCATCTTTATTCAAATAGAAAAATGCCAACATCTCTATCACCAATTCCAAAATATTCTGTAATAAACCATAGGAAATACATATTTTTCTGTATAGAGGTGTAATCAATTTTTTAAAAATCATAAGATATCAAAGGGAATCTGCATTTCTATTTTTTTATTGTAACTGATAATTAATTGAAAACAGATATGTTATCTTTTAGCTGTATAGATGCTGTGAGCTACTGAACAAAATGAATCTTTTTATTTTTCTTGCAGCCCTTAAAGAAGACTACATTTCTCATTATACATTTATCATAACCTCTGATATTTTGTGCTTTGAAGACTTAAGAGAGAAATTACTGCAATATACATTTTTCACTCGGAAAAGCTGTCTTTTAGGAAATAAACCTTAGCCTCACTAAATATAATAATTAGAAGTAGTATGACCAATTGCTTTCCCTAATGAAAGAGGCATGTTCCTATTTCCTCCACTTCCCTTCTACCCTTCAGCATTTCTGGTGCTGAGAAGGGGAAAAGATTAAAAATTTCTAAGTTTAGTTTCCAGCTTTCACAATTATGTATTCTGTATTTTCCCTATGACAAAATGGTCAAGTTGGTAGGACAAAGAACCAACCCAGCACATTTACTGAATAATGTAGAATTCCACATGGTTATTGTCTCTCATTTCTACAAAATAAGTCATTATTTTCTGAATATAGGCATTAGCTCTTCTCCTAACATTGTTCTACACCTTAAATAGACATTATGTAAGAATGATGGGGACAGTCTTTTAGGCAGGACCTGTTGCAACAGAACAGGGGGTAATGTTTTTTAAACTAAAAGAGGGTGCATTTAGACTAGATATTAGGAAGGCATTTTTTTTATTTAAGGGTGGTGAAACACTGGAACTGGATATCCAGAGAGGTGGTAAGAAGCCCTGGAAACGTTCTTATTTGAGGAGAATGAAAAGATGGTACATTTTCCTTATTCTTGAGGGATAAATAATGAGAATATTTTATAAAGCCTGTGTAAAATGGAGTCTCTATTTCCCCAACTTTAACTACTCATCTTGCACCTCTTCCTTTTGGAATTCATGTTTCAATCATAAGTGACCAAAACTACGAACAGAATTCCAGATGAGATCCTGCTACTATCATGTAAATTGCCTTTAATATTTTCTTTTCACTTCTAAAAATGCTGTAATACATCCTGATATATCTTTACACTTGTCTTTTTTTCATTGCCATGTCACATTTATGACTTTAGTCACACTGAGACTAATAAAGCCAGATCTCTCTCTTCCTCTGACACTTTCAATTATAACTCCCAGCTTATAACAGAAAAATCTTATTAGTACCTAATTAGACTTTGTACTACAGAATTTTGTTTCACTCATCCCTGCTTCTCCGACTTTTGTGATTGGAGTTTCCCATTTTCTTCTACCAGACAGTTTCCTGGCCTTTATTTTTATACTCAGAGAAATATTTCCTATTGCCTCCAAGTTAGGAAAGAATGAATTTCTTTCAGCACTAGCACTGATATAACTAATCCAAGAGGGGGAAAAATGCCTTTCTTTTTTTTTTCCCCAGTCATATTGGCTCCCCTATCCATCTTATCATATAAGTTCTTCTGCCAATAGCCAGGATGAAAACAAGCCCAGGAAAGCAGGATGTGCTTCCTTCAATAGCCATGTAATGTGCAGACACATCAGCCTTCTCTGGAGGCATTACCCTGTAGTTCTTCACTAGCCTCAGCCTGTCCAACAGCTGATTGCCACAATCTTCTCTTCACTATTTTATAATTATATTCACTATTTTATACTTTATCTCTTCCTGGCTCCAGCACTTGTGGTATGCATCCTTCATTGCACTGCTTCAGGATGCTAAGAAAGTAGACCACCATTCATCTGTTGCCAGTAACAAATATCAGCATGCTGACAGAGCTGAGCAAAGGGTCAGAGGAGGAGGAGAACCCATGGAAGGGCTGGGGAACGCAGCTGCTGATAGCAGAAGGCTGGAAAAACTGCATCCAGAAACTTAATCTGCAAATGTCATTTTATAGCCCAGTAACAGACTGGTAAGAGCTTGCTGCTCTCAGAATACACGATCTTTTGTTCCTCATCCCTCTGTTTGTTATTACCACTCCTCTTCCCCACTCCCAGCCATGCACTCCTACTCTGTCTGGTCAGTGTTCAGCCCCTTTGTGAACAGCCTGCACCCACCTCAGAGAAAACAACTTCCTGAAACACACCAAGTGACTCTATGTATGTACACTGTGTGATGGATACACTCATCAACGAGGAGAGAAGCATGGAGGTAGAACCACACAGCAATTTCTTTTTGCATCTCTTCTCCTTATCAGCTGTTTTATCTATAGACTTTTAATACAAACTGATAATTAGTAGTACTAATAATGAATAACTAAGCAAAGTATTTGAGTTGCTGGCTACAAACCACGTGGAATGCTACTCAGTGTTAAAAAAAATATGTCAATTTAAATATTTGAAAGGCATCTAGAAGCTAGAAAGATTTAAATTAGCCAGAATCCACAATGTGAGCTCAAAGTAATTTTGATTGTCTGATGAGTCAATTAGAAAAGTTTGGGGAAAAGTATGTCTCTTCCTCAGAAGAAGCTCAGAAGAGAAGAAGAAATACACTAGGACCCTGCAGCATAATACAGTCACCATTATATGACATTCACTCTTATTAGAGTGCAGGCATACTTGCTGATACAGAAATACATCATTAAATAAGGTGTCTTGTCCAAATATTTATGACTTAATTACTTATTTGTATAAAGACAAACTTATGCTTCAAGAAGTCATAAAACTTTAATGAGGACAGAAGGCAGGAGAGTGAGAAGACTTGTGAAACAAACTGTATGTTTAACTCCAGGGTAGCAGCTGAGAAAACGTCCCACAGTTATTACATGACTTGAGAATGGAGAACAGGTTCTGACACAATTAACCTTTTGGCTACAGAAAAAAGTTATTTTAAAAAGTGGTGTTTTCTTAGAGACCAGAAATTGTACACCTTGAAAACTCCATTCCAGTCACCACTTCAAAACTGGTTTAGAAATCAGATTTTCTTTTTTATATATATATCACAGAATCACGGAATATTAGGAGTTGGAGGGACCTTGAAAGATCTAGTCCAATCCCCTGCTAGAGCCAGATCACCTAGATTAGGTCACACAGGAACACATCCAGTTGGGTTTTGAAGGTGTCCAGAGAAGGAGACTCCACAGCCTCCCTGGGCAGCGTGTTCCAGTGCTCTGTCACCCTCACTGTGAAAGTTTCGTCTTATGTTTATATGGAACCTCCTATGTTTCAGCTTGCACACATTGACCCTTCTCCTATCTGTTGTCCCTTGTTCTTCTCTTATATGTCTTACTTGATTAGTATTCTCAGCTCATACTGCAGCTTCATGTTTAGTTTCATTTTAAAATAAATTTCATAAGTTGAACTATAAGAATTCTGGAAGAAATTCTAGCCTCGGATAGAAAGTATATTGCACAATTTTGTTGCCTTTCCCCATATTGCATTTTTCATAGAATCGTAGAATGGTAGGGTTTGGAAGGCACCTCTGGAGATCATAGAGTCCAACCCCCCCTGCCAATGCAGGAGCACTTAGGGCAAGCCACACAGGAACAGATCCAGGTGGGTCTTGTAAGTCTCTAGAAAAGGAGACTCCACAACCTCTCTGGGCAGCCTGTTCCAGTGCTCTGTCAGTATCACAGTAAAGAAGTTTTTCATCATGTTCAGGTGGAACTTTTTGTGTTTCACCTTGCTACCATTACCTCTTGTCATACCAGAGGGCACCACTGAAAAGATACTGGCCCCTTCTACTTGACTGCTGCCCTTCAGATATATGTAAACAACAGGATCCTTTCTCAGTCTTCTCTTTTCCAGGCTAAATAGTCCTAGGGCTCTCAGCCTTTCCTCATAAAAGAGATGTTCCAGTCACTTAATCATCTGTGTAGCTCTCTGTTGGACTCTCTCTAGTATTTCCCTGTCCCTCTTGAACTGGGGAGACCAGAACTGTTTTTTTCACTATCTTTTTCACTTTTTTATAAATAATTCAGACATTAGTATGCAACGTACCCCTTGGAATACATTATCACAACCTATTATGTCAAATTAAATTAAATCTTTCTATAAAGTCAATTTTTAAGGCATCAGAAATGTAGTACTAAAAGCAATGCTGTATGTCACATGTTGACGTGTGAACCAAAAGATTAGAAATAAAAATACATCAGGAATTAAATATCTGATATGCAGTAACTATTATATCATTATAAAATATTGCAATTTTACATAAAATATTTAGTTTATCTGCTTAAAGATTTTGTGTAATATCCAACACTATACAACCTACCTGAATACATTGCCCTGCAGCTGTACTTTATCTCTCTCTTTTGTAACTCTGTTAATTTAACAAGACATTCATTAGACCTCCAGTAAATTCGTGACTCTGCATGTAGCATTTACTTTTTATACCCAAGGTACAGAGCAACAAAGAGACTTAGGGAGATAAGTTATATGAATCTCTTTAAAGCAAAACAATGTGAATTTTAAGAAATCTTCAGAATAGTACTAGAAATAATATTTTCTGTGTCGGGTTAGCCACAGTTATTTAGCTGTTTGGACAAAATTTTGTAATATATATTAAAATATATGAGTACGTTTCAGAAGAACAAAAAGACTACTCACATAATCCACTTCATACATCAGAAAACTTGAGAGCCAGGTATAGGATAATATAGTAAAAATTTTACATAGGAAAATGAACTGCAATAAGAACATAAGTGAAATGAGGACAGTTTCAAAACTCTCCGCATTAGGTGAAGGTAGATTTTTCTTTACTGAGCTACAAAAGTTTTAACTGACCAGATTTGCAAAGAATGTTACCCCACCCTTTTTCAATAAATCTTCCAAGTCTGAAGAATAGCCTTTTCATGACACTGAATATAGCATCTCAGTGTTCTGACATAAGAGTAAGGTTATAAAAGGAAAGACAGCTAGAACATATCTGCCCCAAACAAATTATTTCAAAAGGAATTTTGTATTTTGAAAGAAAATTCACAAAACAAAAGAAGAAAACTGTAATTTCTTTGAAGAGATATATTATAATAGGGTGAAGGTTATAAAAAAAAAATACATGAAGTGAACTAAACATGGATTTTAATTTCATAAGCAGGTTGATGCTAATGGTCATAAACCTGATACTTAAGCTACTTAGTTTAGTGAAAAGGGGGCATATTTGTGATCTACTGGTGCCACAGTGTCTTTTCCTCTATAACATATTTAAAAACAAACCTGAAAACAGTATGATTACCCAAAAATATAAGCAGCACTACAAATGGACTGAAATCCTAGACTTAAAGCAATAACTTAATCAGACGATTTTTAAAATAAAAATATTCAGAATCAAGAGAAATCATGCCGAAAAACAGATTTTTTTACTTTTTTTTTTGGCCATTAGGTCAATGTCTCTTTTCATAGTCTGGGCAGTGAAAGAGTTGGAAAAGCATGTAAACATAAAACATGAAAACCATGAAACAGTTGGAAAACACAAAACAGTTGGAAAACACAAAACAGCTGGAAAACACGAAACAGTTGGAAAATTTTTTGAGTTTATATGCCTAGGACAAACAACTTCATAGCATACTGGAGCTTAATTCAAAAGCCCCATGTACACTGTAGAGAGTCGCAACTGAAAATCAGAGCTGGCGTGCTGGATCAGTACGGTCTTCTTTTCAAGCTAGTTAGAATTAGGCCAGTTAAGTGTCTTTAAAACCCTCTTTTGGGTATAAGGTTGTACCTTCACATGATGTTGCACTGTGTTGTATGCATTTACCACTGCTTGGAAACAACTTAGAAACCTGCATTTTGGGGAATGAAGACATGCTCTGATACGCATACATCGACAATTTGCTTATATTCATTTATATACATATGTATTATACTATATAAAAATGTTTACAAACATGTATTTAAAAGTGTGAGGATCAGAAACAAAGTCTAGTACCTGACTCAAGTTCCCAAGTTACTGGACACAAGGTCATGTGGCAACAAGGTACACCATGAAAGCAGAAAACAGTAAATAGCAGAATATCTTAGTCATAAGGAACTAAATTCTTAAGGTGGAATAATTGCAGATGGCAAAAGGATTTGAAAGTAGCATCAGGCCAAAGGTTCATCTAATGTCTTTTGTCCAACACAAGCTAAAAGCAGATGGAAGATGGGATCATCCCGTCAGCAGATACACTTGTGTTACTGAAACCCAAAATTACTAGGCATGCACATGAGTGTAACCACGTGCATGCACATTCACAAAAAGCAGGACAGAGCAGGGAAGTAAGAACAGCAATATGGCAAATACCACCCAGGATCATATACAGCAGATTAACCGCTAGTGAGCGACCTATCTCAAAAATAATTTCTTTCCTCTCTTTCTGTTTCTGGAATAGCTTTGTTCTAATATTGCTAAATCCAAGATGTAAAATTCTAATCACACTGAAATCAGTAAATCACAGAACTCCCTTCAACGAAACCAACACTGTACCTGAGTTTTTACTTATCTATGTTGCTCACTATTAGTTATTTTAGCCTATTAGTAGTTCATTTTCCAAATGTATAAATGTAGAGCTTACAATAGGCACTGGAAAAGCGACAAAGGCATATGCAGTAATCGCTACCATGAAAGCCACCATTTGTCATTTTTCATGGCTTCAAGAAAACCAGTAGTCAATTTGTCTTTATAAAACTTTAATTCTGAACCCCATAATGTAGGACGTTTTATTACAGCATCTATCTCATTCCCTACAATTATGTTTGGGAATGATTTGTCAATTAAAATGAGAATGATTCCATGCTTCCCTGAGATGGTATCAATAAATTACTGCAAATTAGCTACCAAATAAGCCCCATGTTGCTGTTGCTAAATGTTTCATTTCCACAAGCTCTTTAGAGAGCCAGTCCATTATCCCACTGAACTACTGAAATATGGAATTATGTGGTATTAAAGGTGAGGTATGTCTTTATAGAACCTATTGAATGCTTTCAAAAATAAATACCTATAGCCTTACATTGTTTAAAAGCAGTTTCGCTCTTTCTTTAAACCCTTTAAAAAGCCTGTGAAGGTTTTAATATTCACAGGATTTACACACAGGTAAAATAATAGAAGCATGGTTCTCAGAACAAAAAGATTTGCCATGCATTATAGAGCTCTCTAATACTGGAGTTCTTCTGAAAGTGTTGATTAATCATACTGTTTAAAGGTTGTGACACATTTATGCTCAAACTAATGCAGGCAAAGCTAATAATTCACATTTACAAACCTGTAGAAGAGACATCTTGCATGTTGGGACACTTGGTTTTAAATTCTGGGCCTTTTTGGACCTGCCCCTTGCTTTGTGTTAATGGCAGTTACTTAGCGCATCTTAACTCTTTAAAGATTTGTGATTAAAAAAAGGCCTAATCTGTTGTTATTTGGATTTGCTTTGAAAAGCCTTTGTCATTTAGGTTGACTCAGAAGAACAATAAAAACTGTAAGAATAACTCATATTGTACTTCTCCTTAGCTAAGATCATAAAATTTTAGACTCACTTTAAAAAGAAAAAAAAAAAAGCAATCTGCACAGCATTTATTTAAAAACACATAAATAGGTGTTGACCATAAATATACTGAAGCTGTCAGACTAATTTAAATATTTAAATGAGTATTAGTAAATTCTGAACATAGATCTTCAGGCTCTATAGAGTCAAAATTTATTCGAGGTAGAGCACTATGAAAATTTGCATAGAGAATATCTGGTGCCATCAACACCCTAAAACCCTTGGAGTACTTGTGCTGATTGTGGGCAAGGAAAAGGTCATACTGGCATATGCCAAGTAAAAGCTTCTCCTGCCAGTTCAGCCAAGCCTGAATACTGACCTTTCCAATTATTGGACTTACAAGTTTTCAAAGCATTTATCCATGAAATATATGCCTTTCTGCACCTCTTTCTGTCCCTTCCTTCCACCAAAAAGTATAAAAATGGACTGCACTGACGATTTCACCTTCACACAGTTTAACCTGAAAAATGGGGTTGCAGCAGCTGACTCCAGGAGCATTGCAGTGAAGGGGGAAAATGTTGATCAGGTAGCACTTATCATGTCTATAAGTGGTCCTTCTGCCTGCCCTATGCACAGTCGATCTTGGAAATCCACATAAGCACAGTCTATGAACCAGGTCTTCATCTGACAGCTCTGTCCTGGGGTCAGATTGGCCATGTGTTGATCCCTACAAAAGCAGAACACTTCAGAGTGTTCTTTGAACCAAGAATACAGGAGTCTTTCTGCAACAGACAAAGGAAGGAATAGATCCCACACAGGCAGTGAGGGCCAGTCCCTCAATCTGACATCCTTGAAAGTGTTTGATACACAGGGCACCTTGAAGTGGAGGATCTCCATCCCCCTAGACAGAAGCTAGCAAGGACAAAGATGTGAACAGTCAGGAAAGCAGAGCAGCCTTTCAAGAAAAGAGAGTTGAACTGCTTTTTAAAAAAAAAAAAAAATTAGGAGCATGGTGGGAGAAAGCAATTGCATGTTCTTTCCACGACCATAAAGAGGAGGGAAAGACTGGGCACAGGGAAGATGAATCAGTGGAAAGTGCAATTCAAACCCTATGGTAATTTATAATTACCTCGGTTATGAATATTCAATTAAAGGCTTTGAAATGCAGTGTAGACAGCAATGAAGAGTTTGGCTTCTCTCCAAGTAGCTGCACTCACACCCAGGACCAGGGCAG
This sequence comes from Chloroceryle amazona, assembly GCA_027560015.1. Taxonomy (NCBI): domain Eukaryota; kingdom Metazoa; phylum Chordata; class Aves; order Coraciiformes; family Cerylidae; genus Chloroceryle; species Chloroceryle amazona. The sequence goes on from JANHFX010006347.1 coordinate 68,816, forward strand.
TCTCAGGAGGGTTTAGTGGAATTAATGGAATTACTAGAATCTCTTCTTCTGGTCAAAAGTTAGTACTCCTGCTTGACATACCAAATTATTCACCATTTAGGTTACTCTTGAGGCACATTTGTAAATGGCAATATTGAGTCCGCTTCACATTCAGTTCAATATTCTCCATTTGACATAACAGCAGACATGACAATAATATGTGGCCTGAGAGTACAGTTAGGAAAATATGAGAATGAATCAGCAGTTTGATTTCTCCCTCTTCGACCTATGCATTTTAACTTGTTGGGTTTCCAGTTTGAGAGTTATTACTATTTAATTAAGGCCATAACTATCTGTGTTCCGGTTCCTGAAAGCCTATTTGGCATAACATTTGAATTAGCAGTAATGAGAAAAATATGCTCTTCAATCATCAAGTTTCTTACCTTGATGAATATCTCTCTGTAGTAAAATATGAAACGAGTTAATGTATCTGCCCATTAAAGCCACTTCAGGAGATGACTGAACATATAGGTGGCCTATTAGCTGAAGAGAAATTCAACTTAAGTCCCAAGGAAGAAATACAGATGTATCTAAAAAGTGGATTTATTAGAGCTATTTCTTACAGCTACTCACTAAAAAAGTAGATGTCAGCAAAATTAAGAGTGCTAAAAGTTAGGTAATTTTGGGGAGTTTGGATCTTGCATAGGAGATGATAGAGAGTCTTATATGTACTTTTGGTGCATATAAGGCTTTTGTGACTTCCTTGTAGCTGGACTTAGATTATGTATCACAGCAAGCAAAAAAACCCAAACCTACCATAAGATACTCAAAACATTACCTGAACAACAGACTATGGTTCCTATTAAGTGATGAAAGGTGCAGATGGCAAGAAATCTTCAGGTAAAATCTAAGGCCTTTGGATGACAATTTGTTTTAGATAATATTATCAAGGGGATTACTGTTTCCATAACTATCTAGAGAGATGGAAATCAAAGACTATAATATGTATTTTAGTATACCTTTTTATGTGAACTTTTTCCAGTGCCACTCAACTATTAGCATGTAGAGATAGCTAAACCACTATTTTATAATGATAAGTAAATGTAAATTAGTAAAGTTATATTTATTTATTTTTTTTATATTTGCTGGAATAGATATTTAGAAAAGTTGTTTTACCACTGAAACATCAGTATTCCCATTAGTTGGGAAATTAGAAATTCCAAGGCTTGAAAACAGCCAAGAGTATCAAAACCAATTGAATAGAATTTAGAACATAGAGATGGGAACTGGATCTATGCAAAGATCTGCTTAGAAGGATTTATCTTTGATAGGCTAAAAAGGGCATGAAAGATCTTCCTAAAGTGTTAAGTCTAGCTCCTTTTTATTTAAGTATGACGTCTGCTATTTATAAATATAGCACTTTTATAAATATACCAATCAGTGTCTTTAAAGAGGTTTTTTTTTTTCCTTAGTGGTTGGCTTCATCTGGGTTCTGCTGTTTTGGTTAAGCTCTTGATTTTATTTTTCTACCCAAACTATTTCCACTGGAAACTTGTCCCAGGATGTGATGACTTAAACATGAAGGAAAGAAACCCCCAATTTTTCTAATTTCCAGACAAATTTAATCCCAGTCACATATTTTGTTCTTCTGCTAGTTTTACATCATTGTGTACCAGTAGGATGTATTTATTAGCAGGAATCTTATTTTCTCCCTGTCTCTCCTACACTATACAAGGCAGGGCTGTATAAACCTCTACAATGTGGGCTCTGTAGTCATCTGAATAGTATTTAATTGCATGTGTTCCAGTTTGAGTGTACTTTTTTCTGTTTTTTTTTCCAAGCACAAAACCATAACTGAATAAATTATTATAAATGAGGTTTACAAATTCTTTACTGCTACTGGAATAACTTTCCTGGTGCATCCTAGACCTGTATTTGCTTTTGCACAGCTGTGCCATGCTGTTAGCTCATACTTCTTGCTCAACCAGTAATGCAGAGATAGGTTCTCCTCAGTTATTTCTAAGTAATAAGCCCACAACTTAGAGCAGAATTGCATATTACTGGCTCCAAATGACCTTTCATCATAGACTACTTAGAGTGTAATCCCATTTCTATTATTAAAGTTCAAACAGCCTTTCTGAATGATATTCCTATGTTCCTCTGAGCTGCTTACCATGGGAAAACCTTCTTCTCTCTCCTATACTTCTTATCCTTTGCCTCCTTCTTGATGTCTATTAACTATTAGACTATTATTAACTATTTAGTCTATTAACTAAATAATCAACTATTATTTATATTATCTGCTACAATTTATATTCTTTTTTACACAAATATTTGAATTGAGTTATTAAAAATTGTTACTTCAACTTCTCTGGTGACTAGAATTACAAATTCAACTATTAACTCTTAATTTTCTCTCAGTATCAAATGGTCCTGTTCCTCACCGGGTAAATTGACACACTTGTATCAAAACAGATTTATCTTTTTCTGACAGTAGCTATTCCAGATATTTTATTAAAAAAATATTTATTTCATCTCTTTTGTGATAATGCTGGTGGGAGTCTGAGGCTGAATGCACTCTTTTGGAAACATACCAGTTAAACTGTAAAGGAAATTGTCGATATTGCCAAACACTGAAGAACTTATTTCTTGCTGCAATCACAAATCTAAGGATAATGAATAGCAATGCTTTTAGTGTACCTTGAGACTTCTTGTGAAATAAGCAATCTTGCAAAAAGACAGTAGAAAACAAACATAACCAGTACAGCACTGAAACAACACAAATGCTCTGGAATATTAAAAACTGATATTTCTTAGCTGAGACAAATGAGTTATGATACTTGTATGTAAATTAAGATTATTTTTTTTTTTTCACCTGGAAGTATTCAACTAGGTCAAGACAAGGATATGTCAGCTTTACCACAGCTGCCATTCCCACTCTCATTTAACAGTCAAGAAGTTAAAGAAAAAAATCTCTATGTTACTGGCTGATCATTAATTGTGCACACAAACACACACATAAATCCCTTCAAAGCATATTACCTTTAAAAGTAATCTCTTGTTACTCAATGTTACCCAATATGCAGCACATATTAAGAGTAATTATTCATTAGACATATCAGATATCAACTGCTGACAATGTAAGACTCTTAATTTCAACATAAATTTGCATCAACAGAAACACAAAATATAGAATGTATTTCTATTTTCAAAAGAAATTAACTCTTTGTAATACTCTTTTTGTTGTCACATGACCCTAAAGAATCGTGGGGTTTGCAGGCCTTAAGAATAGAAATTTCTATCTTTGTCTTCAGCTTTCTAACCCATTTGACAGAAAAATGAAACAAACTAATTCATATATTGGATATGCTACATAAGAACACTTACTGGCCACACAATTTCCCTACAGCTCTTTGGCAATCTGTTAGATTTCTACGTCTCTCTGACACAGCCAGCTTATTTCTGAACGATTCTGATCTTTAAAGAATAGTTTGAAATCAGCTCCAAATTATCTGAATACTTAAAAAACATACCCCCTCAAACCAGATATGTCTCACTGTACTAATGCATCCTTTTTGTTTCTGAGCGTTATCAGTTGAACACATATAATTGTTAATAGAAGATATTTCCATTGAGTTGTTATTATAAATGTTTGGTCAGCACAGAATACATGTGCTGTTCATGTGGAGAACATGTGCTGGCCCCAATATAATGTAGGTATGTTTAGGTGTCTATTTGCAGTCATGTCTTAAGGTAGGAATTTTGCCAAACCAGACTTGCCTTCCAAGAAAAGGTTTGGTCAAGTGTTGAATACAGCCATCCTTGCAGCCTTGTTTTAGACATTTCATTGGATAGACACTTTTTCTGCTTCAGTCTAATAATAATACATTACATTTCAGCAAAAGGAAGTCAAAACTCATATTGATACTATCTAATGGGTACGTGTATTTCTCAAGTGTCCTTACAGTAGAGGTGTGCGGAGTGCAGGACACCAAGGCAACATCTAATTTCTTTTTTTTATTATTAACAATACTTACATCTCACTTTTATCAGGAACAATCAAAATGTGTATATATATGTCTCTCAAATATAAACAGATGTGTACATTTCCAAAAGCTTGTAATACAATACTGTTAGATTGTCTTCCTTAAAGATGCAGGGTTTTTAAGACTCTTTTGTTTCCTTTGCCTCTTTCTCAGTGCTATAATGCAATCCTCAGTGTTAGAGCACCAGACTTCAAATGAGAGATCTATTCAACACATGTACAGACAAAATAAACGGTTTCCTTAGTAATGGGAACTATTTGAAAGCCTGTGAAACAGCTCTCCCAGTAAGTCATTATGTACATGACTGTTTCTACCCCCAACTTACTATGTAAAAAATAACTTTACATTTAAAGAAAAATACCTGATGTGCACCACAGTTTTTGGCAGTCAAATTACAAAGGAGAGGAGAAAATTATTCCTAATTAAATAGTTTGGGTTTTAATTGGTAAGGATGTTGCATGTTCCAGTGACTTTTTAATTAATTTTCTAGATCTGCAAGTTGGAGGCAAAAAAAAAAAAAGTAACTAAACTACTAAGAGCTTCACTTTGTCACCCATTACACTCCAATAATTTATTGCATTTCATTTAAGCTATCATGAGGTAACCATATTCTGAACACACACTGCATATATCCATGTTTTCTCAAACCACAGTTTGAGAACCCTATTGATGGCACGGGAAAATTATTATGATACTTCTCTTAGTCTCTGAGTAAAAGTAACTAAAAGCAAAATGACAGTTCTAGTTCTAATATTTAGCTTACTGACTCTGTACAGATTTCTATATTGGCAACATCACTGTCATATAAATAATTATGAAAAGCAAATAATCTAGAATTACTATTGTTGTCCATCCATTTCTAATATTATACTATAATAAAATGTAACAAAAATAACATTTCTTTAATTTAATCAAAAAGGTAAGAAATTCAAGTCTGAAGTCCCGCCCTTGAAAAACACTGAGGCTTGCCATATATACTTGAAAAAATGAATGTGACATTATCAGGGAAAGAAGTTAAAGTAAAAAAAAAAAAAAAAATAGTGAGGGAAGGAGGTTCTCTCTCACAGATAACATACTATTTTCCACACTACATAGTGTTAACAGAAAAAGAGTAAAACTGTTTCAGATAAAAATTCAGTTAAGTCTCCAAAGAAAGAAAAACAGATATGAGCAAAAAAATGGAGAAAGTACTCTCTATAAGGACAGAGAATTCAAGATTTATCAGAATGAAAATTCTAGGCCTTATATCCAAATCATTACTGCCATCATTTTTTTCATCAACACAGATGCAGATTAGCTCAAAGAGTCATGGCACTTAAAGGTATATCTCATGCACACGCCGAATGCCATTGAGAAACAAGCAGAGCCTTATGAAATCAGAAGGGGCATCTCAGTCTTACAGATCTACCATTGAGAAGATTCCAATAAATTAAATCCAATTACTATAGGTTTCAGAAACTGAGATATCAGCACAAGACATAAACATACTGAGCTGAAATGAGTTTTAAAATGGAATACATACACTGATCTTGAAAACCTCTTTACAGATCCCATACTTCATTTACCTAATCCAGCTGCACATAAGGATTCTCTAGATGCTTTTCACTACTCTGTCTTCATTAAGATTCCCATTCTGCACAGGGAGGTTGTGGTTGCTATGTGTGACTCACTTCCAGACTTCAGCGGATGCTGGTATGCCAGAGATTCTTGCCTATTAAAATAGAGCCAGGGATGAAAATTAGATGAACTCAGATATCACTCTGAGTTGGAGCCAATAGGTATAAAATGTGTTAAGATTTTCAGACCTCAGGCCATTCCTGAGGAAGGCTGACTATAGCTCCAGAATCTATAGGGGTCTATAATGAAGAAATACACTATAGCTCTTGCCTGGTATCTTGTCCTTTCTGTCAGTAGAACACAGTTGCTACATGAATAGGTGAATTTGCTGTTAACATGCAAAGCCACTTTGATCACTAAGATAAGCATAAGCTTATCACCACTGCTTTCATTCTTGCCCATCAAATGTGATTGAATTTGCCTGTTCTATACAACTCCTTTTACCATGCAGTTCCAGATTTTTCTAGTCATATAGTACCTGCTACTTACATAGATTTTAATGAAGTAACTGGTGCCTTGTGTAGATGTGAACTTTTCCATATGTGAAATTCTTTACAATTTCATGGCCTAGGTTTCTTTCCATCTGTTTCCTCTGTATTCTATCAACACTAACTCCAATATATGATAGAAGAAAATTGTTAGCAGGTTAAGTAATCTGAGCATAGAGCATAACACTTTCCATTATGAAGTACAATTGTATTTAGAAACCTAAAAGCCTTTCATCTTCAAAAAAGACAAAGAACTAGTGCAAGAAATGTTGCTTTTACTTATCATTGTAAAAATAATTCCACTTCAGAGGGATACACATTAATAAAAATTACTCCTTTTTCCTGTATGGAAACAGCCATTAAGAAAATGTCAGTAGTTGCCATAATATCTAAAAATGTGAGAGACAGTGTCAGGCTGACAATATTGCACTGAAAATTATGGCAGAATGGGTTTTTAGTAAAAGGCAGCACTTTTTTCTCCCTTGCAAGCAAATCACATAATGGCAACTGCCTATAATTAATAAGTCAATTAACAAGTTAACTGATGATGCCACAAGGCAGATTTCTTTAAATAGGAGCAATTCTGGACCTTTACTCAGATAGGAATACCTCCCCACACCTGACATGGAAAACACACTATGGGTATGCTTTGCAGAAATGGTGAGAATTAATCTGTCAAACACCAACTCCTCTCTTTTGTTTTACTCTAAGAGATACAGAGAAAGTGTAAAGAGATGTCACTCAGCCCTCTTCCCTGTAGTTATGGTGCCTCAGAAACCAAGATTGGGGCACATGTAGTCACAAGTGATAAAGCTATTCAAAAAGTGTCAGCTCTTTTACACTTGGACATAATCTGTATGAATACTCACTTAAAAAGAAGTAATTGCCAATTTCTGATATAAAGTGTGGCATCTTAGAATTTAAATCAAATGCTTGTGGGTTTTTTACTTTAACTGCATAGTATTTCATTTTTTAACTGCACTTGCTGCATTCTAAACACAACTGTTCTCAGATCCTAAAAATACTAGAAATGGTCATTATTAACTCCCTGAACCACGAAGCCTACAAGATATCACAGCCCAAGGATGCTCTGCCTTTCTATGCAGTGAAATAAGGAAAAAGTTTCAAAATCCCCTTCCGATTTTGATAAAAATGCAGACACAGAAGTACTGTATTTTAATAACTAATGTTTTTATGCATTATATTAATTGTCAATTAAAAACAAATAATTATTTAGTTTATTTTCATGTTCACTCAATAATCAGCTAAAATGCATGCTAAATGAATACCTGGAGTTAGACTACATTACTTTCATTATCTATTTATCAGTCTATTTTTTTCTATCCTGTAACCTGATAAGCTATATATATAATTCTGGTGAAGCAGATTGCATTGCTATTTGAAAACCAATAAGCAACATAGTGAAATCAGCAGAAAAATAACTTAATGAAGCTTAATCATCATAACTGTATTGGTTATATAAGACATTTTTCTCCTGCAGATAGTTTGAAAAAAAATAAATAAATCTTTAGCATTAGCTAAATTTAAGAATTGAATTTTTTCACTTTATTTTATGAAATAGAATTTTATTATGATATAATAACATTTTAACTAATATGTGAATGTATACCTATCAAAGAGGTAGTTTAATTGCACATATAGTCTATCATAAGAACTCACTTTCTTTATGCAAGTACACTTTAAGTGATTTAATTATTTAGCCCTCCAATTGCACAGTCCATATGAATCAAACAAATTAAGCACCTCTATAAACTTAATTTCACATGTAAAATCATTGAATATATTTTTGCATTATTCTCATGTTAACTAGAAGGCCGGGTTTTTAATGAATGACACTGAGTGCATGAGGTTAGGGGCAAAACCTGAGAAAGATTTCACATAGGGCAATGGTATTCCCTGCCTACTCCCTTTTCCAGAGATCTTCTGTTTTCCCTTGGTTGAGATAAGAGAAATAGCAGTATTTATCTTTCTTCAACTAAATGTTTTCCTGTTTTTAATTTTGCCCAAACTTTTTGAAATTTTCTTCTCTTTTACTCCACCCACCATCTCACCCCAGTAGCACAGGTTTCCATCTACTGTATGGGAGAGATGTGATTAAGCACACAGCTGAGATCAGAAAGGATTTCTGGTTTTCCTGTTGGGGTAGCATGGGAAGTCTTACTTTTCTGTCTTTGGACTGTGCTTCCCTAACACATCCTGAGCATTATCCCATCACACCTGATCTGTTATGTTGTGTACCAAGGAAGGCTTATAGGTCTGCTTTGGGAAGTTAACAATGGTTTGTATTCACAGCTCATGGTGGTGAACATTACATACTATCAGAGGCTTCAAGAGCCACCTTGTGGGGGCAAAGGAGAGAAAAGGTTTCACCGATGAGCCCTGAGGCTACCGAAAGGTGATGTGACACATTTCTGGACTGAACTACTACCTGTCCTGACCCCAGGCAAGAACTGAAAGGTAACCAAAGACAGGTCAGCCCCAGCTGGTTTTGTTAGAAATCTTTAACACACATTCGGAAAAAAATGTAATGCCCATATTAAGAGAACTGGAAAAAAGGAAAGGGCCACTTGGCCTTCCTCCCTCGCTCAAGTACCTCACGTATTTGCAGCCTGTCACTTAAATGTCATTGTTTTATATATAGGCAGTCCTACTCAGTTATATGAAAACTGAACAGCAGACATATTTAAAAAATTTAAAATATCATTTCCTGTACTTGTTGTACAGGCAGTATTCAGAAATTTGAGGCAGAAGGAAATAAACTGCTTTTATTACAGCCACAACGATGTAAGTACCCATGAGTCAAACAGGACTGGTTTTGCAAAATTTGCCCTAACCAATTATAGCAAACTAAAATTTATTCAATAAGTCGTCATTACTTTAATTCACTTTTCATAATAAGTGATTTTATGAAGTGTAAAATCATTTTCTTACAGAATAAAAACAAAAATAATGCGGTCCACAGTCTCAGACTCAAAGTGAATTGAAATGATATATAGTATTCATAAAATGGTAACCATTTTATAATAGAATTCTGGTGCTATTGCTGTTGCAAAGAGTACATTAATTTACACTGTTTGCTAATCTTCAGAAATTTTTCATACTATTATTAGACAGGACTGTGAGACTTTCTTCAAACAAAGCAGGAGTGTGAAATGAGAACCACATCTCACTTCAATCCACTAGAGGGTGGCCTGCCCCAATCAGGGTTGTAGTACTGAATTCGTGCAAGATATCCCACATTTTCTTTTTGACCTGTTGATAACCAACCCTTTGTATTTCACCGTTATTCATCTTCTATTAAAAAGTAATTTCTTTTATATAAAACAGTATATATGATAAAAAAAACCAATCTTTTCCTAACAACATCTATCTCATTTATTGTTTTGTGTATCTGGGAGACAGGATGATGTATTTCAGTGTGTACTTCACTTAAATTGAAAAAAAAAACAACTCATAAATTAATTGACAATTTTTAAAACCTTTAAGTTTGTATGCCCTTTGTTCACAGATATAAAACAAATAGGGAAATATCATTTCTTAACCAAGGATTATGGCTCAAAGGAAGAAGGCAGAAAAGAAGGAAGGAAGAAATAAGGAGGGGAAATAAAAATCTGTGCAGCCTATTGTTTACATAATTAGATGCCAATAAAAGAGAACATTAAGTAGACAGATTGAAAGAAACTGACTTTTTTTAACTAACCCCTTCCTCACTTTATTCTGAATTTTACTTTTTCAGGAAGATGTATGATTGCTCTTACTTTCTACTGACAAACATATGCAATACAATTTAATATTTTATAAAATTTGGAAATGGAAAGTATGAGAAGTCCTTTACTTCCTTAAGTTAGAAAAAAAAAAAAGGCAACAGAACTGGGAGGGAGAGCATTTTTCCTGAATGGTTTCAACATGCAGCATCCTCTGAACTACAGCAGCCTTTGCAGAACTTCAGAGATCTCTAATCAGTTGTTCTAAACAGAGATAACATCCTTATATAGCCTTAAAAAAACTAAACAAACAAACCAAATAATAAGAAAAAAAACCGCCCTGGAATATAAACCTCCCGAGCTGTTCGGTAAAAACAGAAAGCATGCCCTGTAACTCCCACAGATCGGAAGAGATATCTGGAAGCGTGCAAAGGTTTGTTTCGTGTATCCGTACCCAAAGCAGCAGTGTCACATAACAGACAGCTTCCCACGGCCAACCAGGCTGGCGCAGCCACGCGTACTACGCGGCATCTGGGCACGCCGAAGCATTGCCTCCTCTCTGGGGAGTGGAAGGGGCTCAGTTATTAATGACCGCTGAGCAGGCAGCACCATGTCAGTGTGACAATCGAGTGGGTGAACGATGCAGCACTAACCACCATGGAAACACGGAGAAATAAGAGCTAGCGAGCATCTCTCTCTCTCTCTCTCTCCCCCCTCTCTCTTCCCCACTGGATTGCGAGACCCAGCCAGGCAGGCAGCAACAGCGCTCTGGCAAATGCTAAAGGACCTCAGCTGGCAGCACAGAGAGTCTCTCATGCTGTAGGATATCAATAGATACATCTTCGTATTATATACAGTTAGACGCATGCACGCACATGGACTCACACACACATACATGTATGTACATTGATTCAGACTCTGGCTTTAATACAAGTATGTGGCTACCTGAACTAAGGAATCAAAATTACCAAGATGCAAGAACTCCTCCAGCTCTGAAACTACTCTTATTATAGGGTAAGTTCCTCTTTATTTTTAATTTTATCCTGACTTTTATTTTAACATATGAACTACCTTTCTTCTTTTTGTAAAGTTATTTTCTTAGCATGTTTTCACGTTTTACTTTCTGAATGGAAATGTAAATTCAATTTTCTTTTTGTGCCAGAGATAATCTAAATGTGCTTGCAAGAGTATCAGATTTGTGCATTTATTAGCCTGGAAGAACATCAAAGGGCAAAAGATTATAAAGGGAGAATGTTTCCCCTGATGTTTCAGACGCAAAATCAAATTACATAGTTGCTCTGTGTTTTGAAACCAATAAAACAAGATACAGGACAGCCTCCTTTCTTCTCTCCAGTGCTAGGCTTAAGGGAAATGCTGTTTATGTCAGGACCTAAAAACCACTGAGCAGCAAGGCTGAATGAACATATCAGAAACAGTTATTGAATTTCTGCCAGGCTACATCTTAAGGATTGTGGCAAATGACTTTGCCTAAAAACATCCCCTTTCCAGTTAGGAGGGACAGTGTGAATGTCTGATTACTGATGCAGCTGGAATGGACGCGTTAGGTAAAAAGGATTGCATTAAGCAGAAGAGTTTTAATCTTCTTTGGTAATTAACAGGATCACAGCAGGGTGCCTCTAAAGTATATTTTCATGTAAGGAGCCTGTTCAAATCCATCACTATAACAGCTTTGCCAGTTTTAGTATAGCAAGTCTCAGAACTGTTTGTCTTTCCTTTCCATCTCTTTGTTTTCACATGTCTAGTTGGAGTTTTTGCCCAGCACTGCTGTTCAGAAAGAGAAAAACCCAACACAGGAGGATAGGGGGGGCAGTGAATGCAGAGGACTAGAAAAAAAAAGACAATAATTTTCCATTTAACCAATTTAATCAATATAAAATTCCATGCTAGCACTTCTGTTTCCTAATGTGTTTGTGATTTTGCATGTGTATGTCATTTCTTTCATGCAATATAAGCGTAACTCAGTATCCCTTCAGATGAAAACACATTCAGCATGGATCTGTGATTCATGCATCAGTGAAAGCCAGAGAGAGATTTTACTTTGCACCATGAAAATGAAAGGTTATCTATCTAATCCATACTTCAAAGTGAAAAAAATTCAACCTGCATCTTCCTGCATATTTTTGTTTGCTTTTCAAAGTACTATTTCTGTATTTAGAACAGCTCAGTATTTAGATTATTTCTCCCACTCCTTTTTTCTCTTACCACCCCTTCACTCCTGTAAGCCTTGAAGAACATCATAAAGACTCTGTTCCTTTGCAGCAACACAATTATTTGCTTGTAATTTTAGAGTTGCTGTGTTTTCAGAGGCAAACATTGAAACAACCATCAACAGATAGCCAATGGCTGTAAGCCTGCCACCTTCCCATAAATGTCAGGAAACTGGCAGCTTAACAATACGTATGGTAAGAAGTCAATTAATTCAGGTGACCTTTGTAAATGGTGACAGTAAAGCAGCTCTGACAATATACCACAGCATTCGATATTCCCTCTATGAAATGAATGAGCTCAAGAAGAGGTTTTCTTTTCAGAGTACAAAATGAAAGGTATTGAAGCATTAGCTCCTGCTATTGGCAGGCTTGCTTCCTCTCTTTCAGATGGTCTATGAAATCTCTCTAAAGCAAGCTGGCTTATTTTATTATGTGAACCACAATCTCTGGTTCAATTAATTAGATATCCAGTTTTCACTTTCATTGCATGGGCATTTTAGTTGTTAAAACAAGAATTTTAAGATACTGGCTTGAATTTTTACAGAATGTGCTATACAATAAGGAGAGAAAACCCAATCCTGATCTCTTCATACTATATGCAAAGGACTACTCCGATGAAACTTTTTCTATATCCCATGGTACATGCTCAGCTTTCCTGAATGTCTACCTTTACTCATTTTTAAATGTAAAAATTGAGTAAATATGAGTAACTATACAGTGATGCATATTGGGTTTTGTCACATATACTTTAATGCACTACTATTAAATATTATATTGATATGTCAAAGAGTTTCATAAAAATGTGGTCATTCCAATCATACATGTACAGATAACATATGCTGTAGATGCATCGTCTGAGTACACAGCATAGGCATTCCTAACCAGCAAAGCAGTCAAAGTATACGGTGACTGAATTTTTGGTTAATACTCCCTCAAAGCTCCTGCAATAATGTTGTAGTGTCAGATGTTGTAGCTGATGTTGTTATGGCAACGCCAAAGTACCACCTTTCAGGGTGGTAGATCTGAGCATGACATCAAAGCATGCCTGTTTGAAGGACCCACAAGTAGGTATTTCTCTTTTGCACCAGAATTAGACCAGATCAACTAGGCAACATTGCTACCTGTACTGCAGATCAGAAATATCATACAGAATTTTTGTTAACGAATCAAGAATGAGTAGTTTATGAAAATACTCACTTGTAATCAATTGTCCCTTGACACTACAGGACAAAATTAAGTATTTGCAAGTGAGAGCAGACTATTTAGCAGTATTGAAGTCACTTTCTTTAACTCTTACCTCTAATTGTTATATTAATAATGATTCTACAAACAAACCAAAACCTTTGCTGCTTGGTGATAAGTTTAAATGGCTGGTGTTTAATAACTAAATTTTAGAGCATCTAAAGCAACAAAAGAAGATACGCAGTAGAAAGCAAAGAGTTCCTCAAGATAAGCTCTATATCACTCTATATCACTGAAAGAAAAGTCACCACAGTTAAACAATTGAACCTTTTTTGAATTGTAGGTATATGTTTTTAATGAGTTATGGTACCTCAACATTTTTGTTAATTCATATATACCTCCTTCAGATAGTATCATTAAAAGCTGAAAGAAAACAAAATTCTTAAGCGATACTGTCAGAAACTATCTTAGTAAACCCTTTCATTTTAAATTTCACAAACTCTACTTCTGTTAGTTAATATCAACTAACAAAAACTGATGATGAAAAACTAATTTCATACATAGCACTCAAGGAATTATTTTCTGAGGACCAAAAAAGGGACAGGTTCTAAAATGTTTATTTTTATAAGTCTTCAAGCCCTCACACTCCTTTAAAAAGAATATTAATTCTTATTGTAACAATACAACAAGAAATGAAAATCCTTTACTTTACTGAATGGAAAATGCCAGTAGAATTTGAGAAGAAACAGTAGTGACAGATGTCATTAGAAAAGTCATTAAACACATTAGTATTAAGAGAAAAATCAATACTTCTCATTACAACTGTAATGTAACTGTAAGAACGAATTACTGTGCCACTTACTTATTCAACTGACCAGTCCACAGACTGTTAAAGGCTGTTATTGTGAAACATTTTTCATAAAGAACTTTCCTTAATATCTTTGATGCCAAAATTTATTTAAATGAACAGTATGACCTTCAGTGTTATACACAAAAGCTATCAATGATGTCATCAATGTTGATGTCATCAACAATAAAATCATATCCTCAGTTGACCTGAACTGATAAAGTTTTAGTAGCACAGCACATGGAGCTATACTCTGCTGTACCAAATAAATATCCAGTATGGATGCCAATAAGATTATTCCACTTTGTGTTCTTTGTGGAGTAGCTGAGTGTGCCACCAGGTCAGAAGGAGTATTATGATGAGGGTAAAATACAAACTACTTCCACAATTTTCGCAATTACCCTCTCCCAACAGGATTTCCAACTCTTTATATATGGAAGATGGTGCTGTATAATGAAACAACCATAATGAATATCAAAGAAATTTTAAAAAGATAGTCAACATGCACATTTTCTTCTCTCAGTATTTAACGACATGTTCTAGACATATGAGGGAAAGGAAATATGAGTTGATAAACAGGTGTGTATTTACCATGCTCTTTGGGTTCTATTTCATGATATCTTAAATTTACAAATTGGTTGAAAGAACACAGATATGCTTCTACCCCTAGTATTCCCAAACCTGCTTACTGGTTTTCTGTGAAGCAGAAACAAATGGAAATACATTAAAATGAAGGAAAAATCTAATTTTGTAAACATGAATTTATACAGTGTATCCTTCAAACAATTATCCTTCATTAAGAAATGCATCTTCTTCACAAAAGATTGATCTCAATAACTCAAAACTCTTTCAGTTTTCCTATTCACTGTAACTCCTTGGCCACATGCAGTAACACTCTAATGCAAAGAAAATAAGAAATCAGATCTCTGTACTCCCATTATTTCTATTCAGTTGCTGTGTTTCTGGAATTCATTTAAATATCTGCCCCAAATTTAATGGTAGCTTAACTCTACTGACCTCTGAATTAGAGCAGAAAAGAATTTTTGTCTCTTTTCTGCTCTCAACTCCCACAGTCTCAGTCAAACTGAGAAATGATTTTTGACAACACTGGCACAAAAGAAATCATTTAGCAGTTCCCTTTCCTGCATAAGCATCTGTATTCAGAGGTAAACACTGCAAGCTGAACAAAATGCTTCAGGGAATATTTTTCAAAAGATCTACTGATTATTAATATTACCTAAAGAGTCTTTTACTGGAGTGTTCTTGTTATGCAAATAATAACCAGTCTGACAGGAAATACTTTAAAGTCTCTGAAACATTTGGTAGAAGAAGGGTAAAAATCTTAAGTTTAGATGTAGCAAAACTTCCCTGGACATTCAGATACCAGTATGAAAACCAAACCAAAACACCAAAATAAACCAAGAAAAAATAATTTAAAGAAAAAGACTGTTTATATAATTCTTTGTCCAGGGATCATGCAATTTCAGAAATTACCTGTTGAATAAATTGCAGAATAACAAACCAGAATAAACATCAGGTAATGGAACACAGAGTGAAGAGCAAAGTTGTGCACGGAGACATTTTTAAAATCACCAAAGAATACCCATCATTCTGGATGAGAGAAGATGACTCTCCTAACAGTTTTTACAAAGGCAATGAGATGGTCAGACATTACTAGTGCTTTTCTAGTGTGGTCTTGAGAGGTTAGAGGAAACCACAGCTGACAATCAGTTTGATTAGCTTTGTCATCATGGTGCTAGAATAAAAAGTCATCCTTATTTGAGATAGCATGAGAAATATATCACTGACTTGTGAGGCACTTAAGTTCAAACATTTAACTTATTCCCTGAATAAGGATAAACACAAATGTCTCCTGCTTTACAACAGTGGCACATCTCTGCTGAAAACGGAGATATATACACATTGCTATTGATATCATATTTATGTGATTTATTCTGTACCTAAAGTCCGAATAGTATCGTTCATCTTGATGGGAATAATTTTCATGTGGAGACAGTGACTTTTATCAATGATTTTAGCAAGTGTAATGATAGCTATAAATTGAATGACTAAACACATTTGTTTCTTCACCCCAAGCTCATTCCTGTTGCCAAGTTCTCACAAGTCCCTGAACTTCCTCTCCCCTCTAGAAAGCAGCTTTCTCTAGAGGTCATGTCAAGCATCAGCAATTTTTGCAGATGACACTTAACAGTGAGCTAATTCACACTGTTTCCACCAAATGCAGAATTACCTGATGAGTTCCCCACACCAGCTGGCTCCATGTTGCAGGCCACAGAAGGAGCAGAGAGGCAGGAGAGCCAGCTCCAGACAAGGATTGTGTAGGGGCTGAGCCTTACAGAAAAGCCTCTTCCTTATGTAACAAGAGCTCTAAACACACTGCACAATATGGAACATCTCTTTTCTGTGTATCCAATACAGAAATCAGGCAGTTTTAAAACTTCCTCCCTCTCCACTGTAAAAGTGTGTTTCAGAAACAATACAATAAATTCATAAAGAACAATATTTTCTATCATCAAATTTTAAATAAATAAAAAAGCTTTTCAGTATCAAAAATAAAATTACAGTCCAGTTGTGCTTCATTACCACTGTAGCTTGATGGACATTATCTGCAAAACTCCCATTTAATACCAGTTTATAATATATATAACAGAGTTACTTAGGTTATTCTGTAAGCATAACACTTCAAGTTTATCCTAAAGACATTCAATGCATCACATCTTTTTGAATGCATATTTCTTTATACACAAGATGCACCATGTTAACAAAAAGACATCTGAGCCTGTACAGCAGCTATTTCATGACATGCCCAGAACACAATAATTTCACTACTTATTTAATTTAAATTTATTTGGCCACTTTCTTGCTGGTAAGCTCAAATGCAAGGCTAAAACTCCACAGCAATTGTGAGAAATTGAATGATTAATGATCATTATACCAGTTTATAGAGGTATTCTTATGAGGTGAGAGAAGACAAAATGAGGTAATTGTAAATATAATGATCTGTAGAGCTAGACATGTTTGTCTGAATAGCAATTTCACCAAGGACATATAATTCAGGTAACATATTCTTCTGAATGTTGCTGTGATATAGATTATTCAGTCATCAATACTGAGTCAGACAAACACATTTTTGGTCATTTCATTTTTATTGTGCAATAAGAGACAAAAGGGATATTCAACGTATTATTCTAGGGTTACATGCTAAACTCCAAGCTCCAAAAACACGTACAGAAATGTACTCTACATACTAAGAGCAGTAGCTGAGCTCTTGAACTCTATCTTTCCTGGGCAGAAAGAACAGCCAGTCAGTCTGTGGAACAGCACAGCAATAGTCCTGCATTTGTCACTTCCAAAGACCCAAGAATAATTTGCAGGTTTGGACACATATCATAGAAACCCTTTACTCACTCTGATAGGAAGCAATCCCCTTAGACGTTAGTGCATAGTGTAATTTTAATAGGATGAACTTACCGTTACATTTCAATGTTGTTATCTGTAAAATAGTACATTTTCATATCTAAACACGCTATCAAGAACCCATGGTTCGGAACAAGTCCTAGTATACTTGGACCATATGCTCACCACTGCTCTATTTCAGCAGCAGTCAGGAGAACCAACACATTTGTGTTCACACTGGTACAGATGCTTTCGTGCCTTTAAAGCATAATTAAAGCCAAATACCAGCTTTCATTCTGTAACGGGGATACTTTAATTTTGTAACACACCTTCTGTTACTTATAACCACAAAAAAAAGAAAAATTAAAAGATGCAAAAGGTATATTAAAACAACTTTAAGATAGAAATCAAAGAACATCTGATTATTTGCAACTCACACAGTATCTGTATTTTTGCCTCATTAGGCACAGATACTAAGTCATATATTGCTCTTTCTTGTACCTGTAAAGCTGGTGATACTGTATTGCTGGTAATTTCTAATGTGTTCAAATACCTTCATAAAACCAGCCTAGATCAAAACCATTGTGGGAGCCTCAACTGAAATTGTTATCATTTAATCCTTCTTGATTTTTTGCTAATTGTGTTTGTTTCCACTTTCCCATTAACATTGTTTTAATAGAGTTCTGTGTATAAAGTAATTATAAGAGAACTATCAGCTAAAACCAAACAAAACTATTACCATTAAAATTTCCATACTAGACAGAACAATCCAGAAACCTTTCACAGATGGTCCTTAGAATTGCCATCTTTGAGTGTAATTTTACTTCCATTTGTGGTAAATGGCAAAATTCCCACTGATGTCAACAGATGCAGAAGGGATTCATAAATGCTTTTTCTCTTTCCTTTTTGGTATTTTCATCATTTTTCTGACTAGAAATAGAAATTTCATCATGTTGCTTCATTTCTACTCATGCCACAATGTAAAAGACAAAAATAATGCCTTGAGAACCTTCCTCCTTGTTTGGAATAATCCTGATTATTACAAATGTTATGTATCTAAAACATCTAGATGGAGAACCAAAACTTTCTGAAAAACAAGATTCCAAAAGGAAGACACCTATATAGCCAGTTACAAAAAAAAAATGAAATAACAATCCATATTGCCTAGAAAAGTTGGTTAGGTAGCTTTTCAAGTACTATACTCTGAGAGTATATGGAAAAAAATCTAGTTTTCAATGTCTGGTCAAATGGAATTTAATCAAGCAGCACTATTCTGATGCATTCTGGTTTGCCTGTGTGAGGAAACAGTAATATTCAGAAAAAATGAATAGCACATCATCAGCCTTCAGGAGGAGAAGCATATTATTTAATATGCACCTAACCTTGAAATATAACTCACAGACATTAAAATGATGTTTCAAAATGGAAACACATGGTCATCACTGTAACTTTTTCCTCCTATTTATATGTCACTTGTTAATATTAAACATTTTTCCATGAAGGACATCAGAGATTACATTGACACTTTATGACCAGTGAGAAAAAGGAATAAGATTTTGTATAATTTGGAGTTGCCATAATTAATTTATTGTGTAAAAAAAATAAATAAATAAATTTGTATTTCTATGACTACTCGACAAATGAGGAAAGTAAAAACTTTTGTCCAAACATCATGTACATCAAAGATGTATTGTTATTGCTGTCATGAATAGCAGTAAGAAACAAACTTAATTCTTCCAAACATTCAGAAGAGAGACTCACCATAAAACTTAGACATGTACAGGTTAGCCAAACTTTCAAAAAATCTGAGTAAATTTTGTGGACATCATCTGCTCCATCATTAATTGAAATGTAGATATTTTAATAGAATTGATAAAGAGTTCAAGTTCAATGTTCAACTGAAATTTGAAAATGTTCAATTCCATAAAAAAATAAATTTGCATTAACATTGCTTAAAAATAATTTTTGCTTCACATGTCAAAGTATGGTATTGAATCCTCATGGACCAAAATCGACTATGACTTATGTGAAAAGTGATGGTCAAAGGACAAGACTAATAGATCCTGTATGGCAAGTAATATGAAATTCTGAAGTTTCATTTTTTACCTTCCATACGATGATCTGACATAACAGCTGACTTTGCTTCGAGCAGGAGTTTGGACTAGAGACTTCCTGAGGTCCCTTCCGACTTGACTATCCCATGATGCACTGATCCTCTCAGTAGAGGGGCTTGCTCCTTTGCTAATGTCTTAGGTGACTATCTACAACACCACTATCTTCATCAGAGCCTGCTCTAGATGCCTTAGTATGACTGCACTGGATGACAAAAATCAATATTCCAGAGGTGAATGGCACTGTCTTGTCTGTCTTTCTAGATGTTTTGACTTTAGTTGCTGAGCTGGTGGTTTGGAGTTGAAAATTTTGAGCACACAGACAGTCTGATAGAATGTAAGGAGCTATAGAGGAAATAAAATCCCATTTAGTCACAAGGCAATATTTGTGTTGCTGTTACCTACCAAGAGAAGGGTAGTTTGACCACAACACAGATGACACAAAAAATTATTTAAATGTCCTCCTGTCTTGTTGTTTGGGTTTTTTTTAATAACACACTGTATTTATTCAGATAACAGAAAACAAATGTTTTGTAGTAGGAGAGAAGAACTATTCCCTGAAACATTACCCTCTTAATTTCTAATCTGTGTATTTCTGCTCAGTCAGGTGTTCAGTGTATTCCACAGATCTGGGGCTGATGATACTACAGTTTGAGGCTGATGATACAGCCTCAAAAATATATCATTAGCAGTTGTGATTTAGAATTAGTGTAATAACAACTTCATATTAAGCTCTAAACTTTGGCTTTCACTTTCTGGAGTAGTATTTTACTTCATGTAATGAATATACCTAAACTGTTTTGGTCTTTACATGGTATATACATGCAACAAGTTTCATGATTCTGTTGAGGAATATTGCCAATTTGCAGCTATTATTTGTGCCGAGTTTATAATAGATATCTCCAATATCAAGATCCATCCAGTAAATACTTCCACCAGAGTAATTTAAGAAACATGAACTGGTCGGTTAGCGTCACCTAAATTTTAGAGTACTCCTATGCAAATGATTAAATTAACAACATTTTTAGCCCTAATCTTTGAAAAAAGACAGCAATGTGTAATGGATGAAAAACTAGAATCATGCTATAATACTATATGTAACTCATTGAAACTGTGGACTTTAAATGAGAAAAAAGCTGCAGCACTAAACTCCAGTGTTTGTTCTAATGTTATCAATGGATATTATAATACAGCCCTTTCAGTACTAAGTTCTGAATGTACATAAAACCATTGTCATAAGGTTTATCTAGTACTAAGTTTAGAGGAAGGGTCGAGAAGCCTTTGAAGTATTTTTCTCTTATTGGAAACCATATTATGCAGACAGTTTGTATTTCTGTTCTTTAGCATGAGTAAAAGCTATAGTTTGATAATGTTCTTAAAGAAAAATATTTCTGACAAAAAATATATTGCTGATGTTAATCACTAGTATCAACTCTCTAAATCAATATTCCAACACAAGCATACTCTAAACTCAAAAGCATAATGGACAAGGAAGCTTTAGAAGTACCAAACATTTCATCAAAGTAATACAATCAGAGTATTATGTACTATTTCTTAGCTATGATCTTCACATTTGCCTGACAAAGTCTGCAAGTTGCCATTCACTGGGGTGAAGTATTTGAATATAATTAACACCAAAATGTTAATCATGCCTTATAAAATTATTTCCTCTTATAAAAGGGATGCATTTCTCATTATAAAACAACTTGCAGAATTAAGTACCAAACATATTCCAACACAAGAATAAAAAATTTGCCTTAATAAGAACTCCTGTTCAGGCCCTAAGCTGGACTCGTGTGAACAACAAAATCTCATCTTTCTAAATGGCTGCTGGCTTTTTACTCAGACACTCTTATTCAAGAGATATGCTTAATGGAATTTGACCAATTACAGGAAATCATATTTAAGTGCAAAGGACAACTTTTAAAATTTCATTTCATTTCTTCTTACATGACCTGATAAATCACACACAGAGAACATGATCAGCACTTAGAGCAACCCCAGCTATCTTATAGACAGTAAGTATAGATAGTTTGACAGCACAAAAACAGTTTAAGCTTAGTAGATGAATGCTTAAATGACTTCCTGAGCCATGCAAAATACAAGTATATGGGAGATTCAAGGTAAAAGCTGAAGCACATCTAATTCATTGTTATGTAAATACTATAGAGGGAAACCATAAAGAACAAACTGAGAATATGAGACTGTATATGATACTGTTTTCCGCACCACCAATTTACATGTATTTTATTCTTGTACTTTTTCTGCAAAATGCAAAAAAAAAAATGGTTACCCTAGCAACTGCCACATGTTACTCAGTTTATTTCTGAGATAGAGAGCAGCCTATAAAAGAATAATACTGTGGACTTTTATCAGGATCTCTCAGCACCATAGAGAATTGGGAACTAAGTGTCACAGCACGTCAATGTTATTTTCTCAAAATTTTAAGACGGCATATTAAAGAAAGAGTAGCTGTATATATTTTTCAACCTCATTTTCTTTATTGCTTTATGTGTAAATTAAAAACAAAGATCAGGAGTTGTATGGAGAAAAATGTATATTCTGTCCAACCTGACAGTTGTTTTCTGCATTCTCTTTTTATTACAGTTCTAGTAGACTTCTGTATTAAAAAAGTAAATCTTTCAAAACATATTTAATGATGTATGAGACATCATCATCCAAAGTATAATCATAGAGTAGATATCCAATTCTCATCATCTTTCAAAGGTAAAGGTTTACTCCAAAATAAGAATTAAAGCATTTCACAGTTAATCATCTACCCTCCATACACAAAATGAAGTGAAATCTTTGTTATGTGCCTAGGCTCTGTGTAACTTATGAGGAGATATATTGCAAAAGTAGTACAAAACAACCAGCACATTTAAATGGGAGCCAACTGAAGTGAGCCCTGAATGAGCACACGTTAAGGAAAACTCTGTCATTCTCTTGCTTTTGAAGTTTGGAAAGAGCCTTCTCTGTCCACCCAAGATCCACAGACAGACCTTTTTCTGACTTGTCAGCATAGGAATCAAGCCAGGACTCAATTTATAGTTTATAGATCAAGTTAGGAATCTTAAGGGGTTTTTTTTTCCCATCTCCCAGTGCATTTTTTTTCCTGTGGTTTTGGAGAGAACAGAGAAAAAGCCTTGGTTAAATCCTGACTCCTCATTCAGATAATAAATATATTTCAAAATTTGTACTTGAAACAGAATAATGCAAGATTAAAAAGTCTTTGAATTTATATAAGCATTTGTATGTTTGAATATTTTTCCTGCTAGCTATTTTCACAAGCTCTAGCCAGTAAATGCTCTATTTTACTTGTCTCTACTGATTTGTTCTGTATCATCATGTACCTCAGGAAAGAATACAAAAGCTGAGGAACAGCTCAACAGTAGAAAACATGCTTAGATACCTTTTTTTTTCTGCAGTTATTAGGGATAGGGATTTTGTAAAGCTTAGGAAGAATGACATTTGGCTAAATTAGTGAATTATAGTATTAGATTGACAAGGAAAACAACAGCATTTCTGTAAGTCCTTAAGAGGTTAGAAGTTTTGAACAGGTCTAATAGCACAGAAACCTCTTGGTTTCTGACAGTAAACTAATGGAGACTAATTATGTAGTTAGGCTTTGGGAAGAATTCAAGCCAGAAGTGCCTCAGACATTAACAAAGGCTTATGGCTGTGAATCAGACTAAAATTAACACATTAATATAATATATACCACATATACCTATGTATGTTGGGCAGTCCTAATGCTAAAAGCACATACTTTCCTTTGGAAGCACATATACTTCAAAAAATTATTAAAGATTGATAAAAATAAACACAAGAAATTCAGGTGCAGTGCTAAGCTAGTCCAGAACACACACACCCCCATACAAATAAGTGATTATATACTTATCTTATTAGATTAATTTATCTTCAGTAATACATAAAATAATTATTCTTTTAATGTTCAGTTTAATCAAACCACAGAAACAGAATAGCAGGGAACATATAAACAGACTTTTTTTGCTTTCCCTTGGGGCACAATATAGAGTAATCAATTGTAAATTAATTGGGGTAGATTTGTTTTGCATAGCATAGAAAGGCAAAACATTAATTCAGAATCATTTGCTTAATGGTATTTCTAATATGTTATGCATGTATTCAGCCTAGTTCTTTATAGTGAGATGCAAAACAATTACCAAGGATGTAAATACCAATAAACTGTAATCTACATCTCTATTTAACAAGTAAAACTAAAGTCAAAGTACAAGATAACCTTTAACTTTTACCAAGGAATATTCAGACTAGTTATTTGAGTGTATCAAAGCCTTCATCAATTAATGAGACCTTATAATTATTTTATTACATTTAGATGCACAGACAGCACAGAGGCTGCATGCTGTACAATCTATCTGCATGTAAACATTCAAGTTGTTGATATTTCCCCATATGTTACTTACTTGAGTTCTCATATAAATTTTATACATGCTCTAGAGTACAAGTTCTATAGAAATCATTGGTTTCTTAATTGTCTAGAAATCATTGTTTTTATTTTTCAACATAAACCTGCTTGTGGTTTGTCTTGTATTGGTACAGACAAATAGATAAATATATGAGAGATATATGAGAGACAGAAATAGAAAAACTTTTTCAAAGTCACTCTATGGTTAAAGTCCCCAGACACGTCTTCAAGGGAAAGCTCAAGCACACAAAGTAATAAAAGAAAAATCTGTGTAAAAATAACAAGCATATCACATTTTACTGGCCTTAAGAAAACTAATTTTAATTGGTGACTTACTGACTATGAGATTCAATAAATGCCATTCTTGCTCTGATTAAATGTCAAGGCCATAGACATGTACTTTCAAAGTGATTGAGTAATAATTTGGTTTGTATAAGGAACATTCCAGGTGATTTATCTGCACAATATTTTTCTATTCTTATCATTGGAACTTCACAAACTAGGGTTTTAAACTGTAGCTTTTTTCTTATATGTTTTGGTTTAATAAAATTTCATTTTTAATTTTAACAATAGAAGCAACGTAATGCAAACTTAACCTGCTTGTGCCTAGATCTCTGTTAGTACACAGAGGAAGGAACATCCAGAAATCTTATTGCTTATATGGAACAGAGTGGCTTGTGATGATTTTCACTTTTCATATCATAGATGAGATTTGAGAATCCCATATTCTAGTTTCTATCTACAAATCCACCATTTCCAGAGCCAGAGGCATTGTAGGTCAAAGTGGTTATCTTAGAAAGAAAAGATTTTTGTGACTCTGTCTCGGTCTAAGCTCCAGAGGCACTCTAGGCCCATGTGGTTATCTTAGAAAATGAAGCTCATCACCACTCTGTTCTATAATCTATGCCTAACCAGACACAATTGAGCCCTTAGGAATTAATAGACTTTTCTAAGTGGCATAAAAAGCATCTCTCAGCAGAAAAATATACCACTGTGCACTGGACCATTCCGTTCAAGTTCTTAGCATATAAGAATTCAGGAAGTGGACTACAAGTATTTTTAGAAGTATTTCTAGCATATTTTAAATTTATGTCTGTAACACAGGAAGATAAACCTCGGGAAAAAGGGAAAAAAAAATATTTACAAAGGTTACTGTAAAATTCTGAATGATGTTTCAGGACAATAATTGCATTTTTCTTTTCCTTTTCAAATTTGTTTGTATGAATAAATCTGTGTTGACATAAAAAGCTATGCAAAATGAATTTTGAGTCTATTACAATTGTTCAGTTGCAAAGCAAATTCTGATTTGGATTCAATAAAGTTCATAAGCAATAGTTTATGAGAATTGATGTATTCACTTAGAAAGTAGCTTGACCAGAAAATATTACAGAGTAAACAGTAAACTCAGAATATCAAACAAACATGAATTATTGTATTTATTCAAATTACTTAAATGAAAAAAAAATATCAAAAAGAATGTGCAGCTAAATTCTCCGATTCAGAAGTAGTAAGTGAAATCTAATACATGTGACAGCACACCGCAGAAAGTAGGAAACATTGATAACCCAGAGAGACATGAAGCTTAGGCTAGAATTTGAGACCTTTCAGACTAAGTGTGATAAAAGTTAAGCTCTTGTAGCAGGCTAATGACATAGTAATTGCTAATTTCACCTCTCTCTTTTGGGCCTAGAAAGGGCTGAGAAGTCTAATTCTTACCACATGGGTCCCCAAAGACCCATTAGACAGATAACCTTAGCCTGAGAAAAAAGAAAAATCCAAACTCTCAAAGGACAAAGGAACGATTTTTTTTTTTGATTTTTTTTTTTCTGATGAATGCTAGGATTCACTGAATAGCACAGAAGTAGAATTAAGTTAATGGCAATTCAATTTTACTTCCAACTCACTTAACTTCCACAGATGGAATAATAAAAGAGGTGGTGGGGGGGATTCCTATAGCTTTTAGAATAAGCCAAATTTTACTATCATGTTAGCACTTCAAATTGTGCTCAGAATTCTAGCCATCAGGAAGATCAATTCCTTAAAATTCCACAGCTATTTTAGTTGACTAAAAATAAAAGACAAATAGTCATTCTGAAGAGTTTGATGATTCTTACCAAATACTTTTACACTCTGAAGCTGTCAGGAAGAATATGAGTTCTATATATCAGCATCCCTCAAGTCAGGATGTGCAAGGCTGGGAGATATAGATAGAGCTACCTTTAATTGATTTCCAATCAATAAGTATTCTGAATATTTTCCAGTCACAAAATTAAATGAGACAACAATTAACCTCATCTGGATTCTAAGACATGTCCAAACTGCAGAATACTCTATTTGTATCCTCCTTATGGAGGATCCATATCCTCCTATGGCTAATCTTTGTAACCTTATTTTTAACTCTACTGACAATGTCTATTTTATGAAGAAATAGAGTGCTATTGCAACAAGTGTCAGTGCCCTCATTAATATTGTCACATCAGACAGAAGTTACTGAAATCTGATAATAATTTTGAACATAAAAAAATATTTAATAAACATATTGTATTACAGTAGCTGTAGCTTTAAAAGTGTGTTGCCCAATCGAGCCAAATAATTACCTTCATTTGTCTTGTCCCTATTTGTAAAATCCATCTAACCCTGCAACATCCTTTCTATAACATGTAGAATGGAAGCCTAACTCTTCTAAACATTAAAATATCAAACTAACGTGTAGCATCTGGAATTAAGGATTTTCTCCAGTGAAACAAATTCTGTTTCACGCTTCTTAGCTACTGATATTTTTAAAAGAGAAAGCAATTAAAACCATAGTGAAATAGTCTTCAGGAGTGATTTTTGTATTAAAAAAAAATGATAGAGTAGCAGTAAGATAGGAATAAGCCTGTTCCAAAACAATCTGCCTAAACTAATTACCAAAGTAATGAAAGCTAATCATTTCAAACCTTAATAACAGCTTGAAAAATGTGCTATTTCACAATTAAGCAAATGAAGCAGAAAGATTTTTTTTTACTAAAATGTGCAAATTTATCTTTCCATTAGATTTCAAGGATCACATTTGTATATAATCTACTATTTTATCTAGACAGTAAAGAAAAATAAATAAAAAGAAATCTTCCCATTAACCACAAATAGTTAGTGGGTTTTAAGGTTCTTTCACATTCTGCAACAAGTTCAGAGGTGAAAAATGCCTCTCTCTCCTTAACAGTTCTAGAAATTGAGTCCATACATAGGGAAGAAGTATTTTGGGGCATCAAGAGGAGAATTTATGCTTTACCAGAATAGAATTCCTACTTCTCTGACACAGTCACAAAGGTGAGTTCCTATAGCAATTTCTGAAAGAATTAAAACCCTGAAAATAGCTTGGAAGACCAGAAAGAGGAACAAATCAAGGCTCTTTCACCTTTACATTTCCTAGGTTACCAGTTTTATTCAGCTCACAGCTGAAAAAAAAACAACTATGAGTGCTTATCAGCTGTACATAGTTAATAGTTAACATTTTGATCTGCAGACATTACATGAGCATTGCCTATAGCCAAAACATCTTTGATATCTATTTATTTATTAGATCATCGTCATGGATAGTAATGCTCTGTTAACAGATCTTGTTCACAGCAGAACAACATTTCAAAGTAGGAATTCCCTTCACAAAAAAAGGGTTTGCTAATAGACCAAGCTCCTAATAACACAACTTGTTTGATCTGTTGTGAAACCTTTTAGAAATGGCACAGATCACTATATGATCACTCCATCATCCTTGAAAGGTCGTGGAGAGCAGGAGAGGTGCCTGAGGACTGAAAGGAAAGCCAGTGTCACTCCAGTATTCAAAAAGGGAATGAAGGAGGAACTTGTGGAACTACAGGCCAGTCACCCTCAACTCCATCTCTGGAAAGGTGATGGAACAGTTTATTTTGGAGGTCATGTCTAAGCATGTGGAGGAAAAGAAGGTTATCACATGGATTTGACAAGGGGAAATCATGCTTGATATCTTCTGTGATGGCATGACTGGCTGGGTAGATGAGGGGAGAGCAGTAGACATCTACCTCAACTTCAAGGCTTTTGACACTGTCTCTCACAATCTTCTCAAAGGCAAGATTAGGAAGCATGTTCTAGATGAGTGGACAGTGAGGTGGATTGAGAATTGGCTGAAAGACAGCACTCAGCTGATTGTGATTAGCAGTGAAGTCTAATTGGAGCCCTCTAGCTAGCAGTGTTCCCCACAGGTCAGTACTAGTCTTGTTCAGCATATTCATCAATGATCTGGATGAAGGGACAGGGTGTACCCTCAGCAAGTTTACTTATGATACAAAACTGAGAGGAGTAGCTGACACACCAGAAGTCTGTGCTGCCATTCAACAAGACTTGGACAGGTTAGAGAGTTGGGCAGAGAGGAACCTGCTGAGGTTGGGAAGAGAGGAATCTTCATTGATCAGCAAGAGGAAGTGTAGGGTCCTGATGCTAGGGGGGAATAACAAGCACCATGCACCAGTACAGGTTAGGGGATGACATGCTGGAAGGCAGATCCGTAGAGAAGAACATGGGAGTCCTGGTGGACAACAGGTTAACCATGAGCCAGGAATGTGCCCGTGTGGCCAAGGCGGCCAATGGTATGCTGGGATGCATTAAAAGTGTGGCCAGCAGGTCGAAGGAGGTCATCCTCCCTCTTTACCTTAGTGAGGTTGCATCTGGAGTACTGTGTCCAATTCTGGGCTCCCTAGGTCAAGAGACAGGAAACTACTGGGTAGCATCCAGCAGAGCGCTCTGAAGATGATTAGGGGACTGAAGTATATCCCTTATGAGGAAAGGCTGCAAGACTGTTTAGCCTTGAGAAGACTGAGGGGGTATCTTATCAATGCTTAATAATATTTAACGGGTGGGTGTCAACTGAATGGGGCCAGACTATTTTCAGTACTGCTGAGAGACAGGACGAGAGGTAACAGGGCACAACCTAGAGCACAGGAAGTTCCATCTGAACTTTCCTCTGAGGGTGACAGAGCACTGGAAGAGGCTGTCCAGGGAGGTTGTGGAGTTTTCTCTGAAGATATTCAAAACCCACCCTGGACATATTCTTGTGCAACCTGCTTTGGGTGACCCTGCTTTAGTAGGGGGAGTTGGACTAGAGGTCCCTTCCTACCCCTATCATTCTGTGATTCTATAACAATTTTCAAAGATATGCCATGCTTTGCTTTATCTTCATCAGTATATAACTGCATTCTTCCACTTCTATTTCTTTCAAGGTAATGTTAGGTTTTTGTAACTAAATATCTGTGTCTCCATCTGCAGTAGATTCACCATCTTTCATTCAAATGTTAGACTAGCGAATATTGGGGGGTTTTGTGTCTAGATGACTTTATAAACCAAAAGGACATTAAAAAGGATTTACATATCCTGACTGTAAAGAGAACTCACCTCAAGAATTCCTCAGTATTTTTTTCAAGATAGACTTTTATTAACTAACTAAAAATGTTTTAAAAGTCAACCTTGAAGAATAATCATTTGTAGAAAAAGAACATATAAACAGCAAGCTCATTTTTAACTTATCTATTATCATTCAATTCTTATGTTTAGCAGCAACATGGGAAATATAATGAAACTAAACCCCAATTTTCAAGCCAAATATTTTTATAGCCTTCAGGGTATTTCCCTTCCTGCTTGTAATGCAAGTCTTGCTCAATCCTAAAAGCCTGCTTCTGAAGGATTGCCAAACAAAGCTATTTCACCTCATAACTCCTATAAGTTTCTACTCATTACTTCTACAACTTTCAAATGCTGCTTCATCTTCCCTGGATGTGTCTCACACTATCTCTCATGAATGACAGGAGAGAGCATTCTGTCACCCTGAGGGAAATGTTTTCAGGACTTTTCAAGTTCACAACCATTCAGATATGTTGCTTTGACTATTAGTTTAATTCCAGAATAATCTCAACCTTTAACCAACTGAAAGTTACCATATGGCACAGGAGATTTAGAACTAGAATTTCAGAAATATATCTCCACAAACAGTAGTGAAAACTGAACCTGATTGGTCAGCGTTTGAAAGTATAGGTGTTGGAACACTCACACTGTTCAGCACTCCCT
The DNA here is from genome assembly GCA_027560015.1 of Chloroceryle amazona. Taxonomy (NCBI): domain Eukaryota; kingdom Metazoa; phylum Chordata; class Aves; order Coraciiformes; family Cerylidae; genus Chloroceryle; species Chloroceryle amazona. The sequence goes on from JANHFX010006347.1 coordinate 98,978, forward strand.
GTTCCAAATGAAAAAAAGTTAAATTTGGATTTACTTTCAAAATTTGCATTTCCCACATAAAATAGAATACCGTGATAAGGGCGGTTTAATGCACATTAACACAAATTTAACAACTGGTATGGATTTTGAACTTCAAATGCTTTCCATGCCTTGTTTTCTTTTTGTATTAAGAATGTTAAAGCAATTTAAGATGACATTTCCATGCTCATTAACAGAGGACACAGAGTCATTAGCAAGAAGACAGACAGGTGGTTCATAATTTTCATCATTATAATATTGAGCGAGATGACAACTATTGCCTGAGGAAGGATAATTATATTATAAGAAACTTAAACTATATATTCAGCTCACATTTATAAAAACTGGCAGAAAAAGCCACACACCAAAGCTAAATTATCCTTGTTTACCTGTTTAAATTGTGTTAAACCATATTAAACCTCAATGCACTTTTATTGGTATTGCTTTGTGCATTGCGTCGGCTAACTTTATCAAGTGAACTGGCTATTTGCCTTCAAAAGAATCTGCACTACCTATGATACACTCCTGCAAGAAAGTAGAGTTACTTAGATTTTTAGAGAAACACCTTGTCACCTGAATCTTTTTTGCAATAGTGAATCAAATGCTCTTGAGATGCTGTCTGTCTGGTTTAAACATACTAGCTGAGGAAGAACCAGTTAAGAAGTAACTCAACCCTTACAAATATCAGCTCATGAGTCCTCTGCTTTAAACTCTTTCATGGTATATATGTACTTTCCTTTTCTGAACTGCAGAAACATGTATAGCTTTAAATACTGTAAATTCTGTGGATTACTTCAAAGAAACTAAGACAGCTTTGCTATCCCTGCTGCATTTGTTTCTTATGGAGAACAGCAGAAAAATCTAAAACCCCAAGAGCAATTTCTGAAGGTGTTATTGAATTATCCATCTATCTCTTTTCCTTATCATTCTACCCTTATGTTTATGCTTCTTTCTAGTACATTATGGGATGTACTCTAGACCTTATAATATGTATCCAGAAATCTTATTTTCTTAACAAGAATTTATATAGGACACAAAGGCTTATGTTTGCCTATTATGTTTTTCTCATACATACTCCTAGTTATTTTCCACACAATGGTCTGGAAATTACATTGAGTAAGCAAGCATACCATGTCTTTCTCCTTACTTTTGATATTCTCTCTGACATCTTCCAACTTTGAAGCAGAAATTACCTCTAGACCCTGAAAGCATAATTCGCCATTTCATACTATTGAAATGACACACTATTGAAATATCTTTCTTTACATATTCAAGTTTGTTTTACTGCAGGAAAAGAGAACCATGCTATTGTCAGAAAGCAAAAGGATGAAATCAGACTTAAAAATAAATGTCATATAATAAAAAAGCAGGTTGCTTTGACTTAACTTTATCATTATTACAAAATTATGTTAAATCTGTCTTTGGAAGGACAAACTGAAAAGGACAATTTAAAATGCTGCATCTATCCCATCTCAACACTAGTGATGAGAAGAACTGTTCATTTTATCTTTCCATAATCACCACTAACAGGTTCTTTTCAGAATCTTAATTCAAACTTATCTTTTGCTCAGTTTGAGGAGCCCTTTTCCCAGAGCAAGATGCATTTCATTGCACAAATACATCTGTACATCTTTAACATTCTTATAATATGTGAGGCAATGTTCCTATGTGTCTTTCCATAGGCACCTACAGCAGATATGTCTATCCATAGTCTTGGAATCAAAAGTAGGAATCACAATAAAGTGCCAGAGAAATTATGCTTCTCAAGGGAAATTTAGTGCAAGCTTTGCACTAAATTTAGTGCAGTGATCACAATCTGGTTGATTGACTCAAATACTTGAACAGTAAATACTGGTCAAAATTATCTGGGAGATCAGAACATTCATTTTAACACTACTGTCAGATTTGGCATCCTAAATGCAGAAATGTGATGTAAAAGGATGATAGATGCTGGAGACCTAAGAAAGACATACAAAATCAAAATGTGGCTATATCATGTAAGTTTCATAATCAAAATAAACCTTTTCAGTGACAAGCTATTAGTCAAATCATCTAATATTAAGGGATTGAGTGAACACAGAAATGTATTTTAATGTACTAGGAGATAGTAGGACTGTACATTGAAAAAAATTGAGTACAGAAGGTGGTTATGAATCTATACAATGCTGGAGAGGTAAAAGTGGTTAACATAAATTTGCAGTTTTGAAAGGAAAAGCAAAGCACTTGATAGAGATTTCAGTTGCTGGTCGAGGAACTATATGATTATTTATCTGTAGTGCCACACACAGTAGAGGGATACTGTACTTCACTGTAAGTGTTGCTATTTATTTACCCTCTCTTTTCTGATCTTATTTTAAAAAACAAGTCATAAAGAGAAAATAAGGTCAACATTTCAATTTTTTCTCTTCTGGAGAAATAAGAAATGAACCATGATAATCCTATAGGGTGGATTAGAGCTGAAGAATGGGTCCTAAAAGCACAAAAAGCAGTAATTTCAGATCTAAAAATAACATTAGATTTGCAAAACATATAAAAAAAAATCTTAAAATGTAATGTTATTAATGAGATGCTCAGCTGAGCAAAAAACTGTAATTAAAACTAAACACAAACCAAAACACTTTCTGCAATCAGAAATGACAGTATCTCTATGAGCTGGTAATTTCTGAGTATGCATAAATCACTCCAACTGATATAAAACACAGCAGAAAACATAACTTTTATTCCCTATTCTTTACGATAATATTCTGCTTTATGCATTGTCAGGTTTTGCATCCTGAAATTGTTTTTTCATCAATCCATTCCCTGCACTGCCTCAAGCAAGATTAAAAAAAAAATTATCCATTTCTGTTGAACAATACATTGTGAACCAAATTCCCCCAGTGGCTCAGTATGAAAGTAATCATCCAATATATTCACAATTATGAAGTTACAGTAATTCAGGCTAATTTGGTAAGAAAATTCACAACATAGAAAACACCACCTAATCCAATACTGACACCTCAAAACTAAGTTATTATTTTGTTTTTTAGTAAGGAATTTCTGTTTATTGTAATGACAAGCAATAAATTTTATCCCTTCATGAATTTCAAAATACATTCCATGTAATATAAGTACACATCAATTGCTTGCTGCGATTGTAGCTGCATGTTCCTTATATAGCTGCATTCATTAAGCCCTTTTATATCTTTAGATTATTACAGTGGATAATCAATACAGTGCACACTGGAAATGGTTTTTATTTTTTTCATTACTGTAAGGGCACTTACATTGATGTGATAATTTTCCAAAACAAATCATAAATATACTAAAAGTTAAGAGGTGACTTCACTAACCATTAAGAGTGTACCATTACAGACTGACAATTTCACTTCATTTAGGTCTTTCAAGCCTAAATCTTTAAAATTACAGAACAGATATTGTATCTCTTAAAATTATCATGTTATTATGTTAATTTTATTACAGCAACATTTTCCCCATAATAAATCTAAAAAAATCAAGTAATTAATTCCCAACGAAAATATTATGTGCCAAGTATAGGCACTATCTTTGCCCGTCTTTATTACAATTACCTGAACACACCTGTTTCTATGTTTTAAGAATGTTTAATATTTATATTTTAAGAGCCATAAAGGAAAAAACAAACCAAAACAAGACAAAACACACAAACCACAAAATGCAGATTTTGCCAATAGCTCTGCTAGAATTTGGCTAGGCATTTTTACTAGCCAACTGTACTACAGAACCCCAAAATTGGTACGGTAGCTTTCTCGAAAACCAAGCCAAAACTGGTCTCTCTCATCTTTAGTTCTGGCCATCTGCTTGAAGCATCTGGTAACTTGGTACATTCACCCACATCCAGAACGTGACTGCTCTCTTGCCAACTATGTGCCTAGGTAACTGCCAATATGCGCTTCTCTGCTACTAACATGACAACTGTCAAAAAGAAGTTGAACATGAACGAATAAATCTAAATTAAAATAACACATCACTTTCCCAAGTTACAGCAGTAATTTTTTTCACATAATTGCTTGATAATGGCATTGATAAATAATCACTTACACAGTGAAACCTTTCTAAGGTTAAGAACTATAACAAAGATAACAAAGATCTAATTACTTTGAATTGCTATTTTGGACCTTTGATCCTTGCTATTTTCTCTGACAACTAGAAAATGCATATGTGCAGTTATTTAAAAGAAGATCAAAACAAGTAATATTACCGATTTTTTTATATATAAAAACATCAGAATTATACATTCAATATCTGATTTAAGAAGAGGAAATAAAATAAGAAATCAGAATCTTTTCACAGTTTCTTTTACAATTAATCTAAATATATAAAATTATTAGATATAGTCTAACTGCCACACATTAAAAATATTGCAAGAATATTTGGAATGCACTATTAGAAATTAGAACATAAATGACAGATTGGAACACAAATGGTAAAGAAATGTGCAACTTCCATTGACATTCATCATGTCATGTAAATGTAATTTTCTAACATCTCTGCTCACTCAAAAAGAACACCTAAAAATTATTTTGTGTATTAGAAGTAAAAAGAATGAAGTAACTGTAATTATTGAAATGATTAATTTCTTTACCAAGCATCATCAAACTAACCTTTTGTCTTCTTTTGCCATGACATTTGTGAAAAGGTCAGATGTATTCAATGGATAGGGAGTGTGTGATTAGAAGTTAAAAGCATATGAGAGAGAGACCCGCAGACTAATCTAAAATCAAAGCCTAGAAAAGTGATTATAGATCATGATAGTAAACTACTACACTATGATTAGAGGAAAAGAATAAACTCAGGGATATTTGTGGATTATCATACTGCCTTCTGTTTTTTTTTCTTGCCCTGTCTGAATCATCAGTTATCCTTCTTCCTGTATTTAAATTTTAAGGTCCATGAAGTAAAGCCCACAGTTGTGATTTTTTGCAGTGTACAAGACAGCATAGACCTTATCCATCACCAAGATTCCATTTTTAAATTCATGCATAATCCTGCTGCTGCTACGAAACTAATAGAAGTAAAAAACCACAAAACTATTTACTATTTCTATAAAGTGCCGTGATTACAAATAATGAAGATCTTACTTCACATGTAGGTGGTCTCATAGTTATCTGTCATTCCATGGTCAGTCATGATAATCCAGTTTAAAATAGGTTAAGAAAAAGTGCTGTATCTTTTCCATTCTCCCATTTTTAAAAGAATGTTTCACCAAATGTTCGTTTAAGTCCATTGAACAGTTATTCTAATATAACATATATAAAAAATTGTCACACACCATATGTAAATATGCCTTTGGCCTCTATCTTACTTGTTTGTTTTCAGCACATCTATTTTAAACACTGTATTTTCACAGCTTTAAGATCTATTGTATTGCAGTGCTTTGCAAAATAATGTAATTTTTGATTAATACAAGAAATAGAACTACAGAAAGTTCTTCATGAATTGTCCAATGTGACAATTCCTCTAATATCTGTTATATTTCACTGAGATAAACAAGAGCACAAGGACAGTATATACATGATATCCATGGATATAAAGAACTTTTAATGACGTATAAAATTTTGTAATTATCTAAGGTGTGAGAATTTGTCCTCTTTTACAGTTGTATTAAACATTTTAAGCTTGTGGCTTTCCCTTAGGCAAATTTATTCCAAGCAAGGAAAAAAATGAAAAGGAGGTGTAACAAGTTCATAAAATTATTATAAACACATATGCCAAACTAATTATTCAGATACTACAACTTGCTTCTACGGTTAAATACAAGTAGCTTTGCCATTTCCTTTGTATCTTGCACTTAATGCTATTCATGGCCAGCCTAAAGTTCTAGATAACAATCCTTATAAAAAAAAGTAAATTAGATTTCCAAAATTAGTCAACCTCCCAACTGAAAGCCCTTGTCAAATTTTTCAAACATGTCCAAGTATTTCAGATACTTACTTTTGAGTTTTTCGGCCTAAGATTCTAAATGTCCAAATGTCATCCGATACTCTCAGCTGCCCAAGTTGAACACCTCAGAACCAAGATTATCAGATAAACACTAATTTCCAAAAATCTTCCTTCATGTTTTAATTTGAGATTATACATTAGCTATAGGTAAGAAAAAAAACCCAAAACATTAAGACCATAGTATAGTGAACTGTTTATTTGTATTTGCAAAGACAAAACAGAATTCTGCATGAAACTCTGCTCCAGAGAGTGGAATGAAAGCAAGTTTACCTATGCTAACAGAAATTCTTTCCATTTTTACAAAGCTTATATAATTTCCAGCAACTGTATTGAAGCAGCTAGTAAAGCTTACCTCTAGAAATATTTTATTTCAAGACTGATTCTGTTATGAAAATCTATTATATTATCTTTTTGTTCTTTAACCTAAACTTGTACTCCTGCCTCAGTCACAAGCTTTCTGTGCATATTTCAACTTTGTTTCAAATGTTTTTACAGAGGGGAAAAAAACAAAACAAAACCAAACCCACAAGACTTTTGTGCCAGTTGTTGAAATATGTCAAAAATACAAATCACTGCATTTTTTTACCAATTACGGTGTAATAAAAAAGATCCCCAAGGAAACACATTTTTAAATTTTGATCATAAAACAAACAAGGAAATAATGCCTTATAAGATTATCAGAAAGATGCTGAATGTTCAAACTTAAGTATGTATATTTCTAGAACTAACACTTAAACTCAAAAGAACCCTTCAGTGCTATAACTAAAATCAAGTGTGGTATGAAATGTCTCATACTGAATTTTTGGTTAGTGACATTTCCAGATTTCTGTCCACAGAACTGCTAAAAGTGGTTATAATGACAAGAATTGAGAAGTGGCTCTTTCAGTTGATGTGTTTGAAAGGTAGCTTTGTATGAACAGCTGTGTTTTCAAAATGCTTGCCACCTCTAAATTGGTCCTTGTGAAGTGAACTGTTTGCCTTATTGCCAGCAGGGCACATTGCAATGTAGCTGCTGCATTTTTAGTTTTTATCACTGTCTCTCTAACTGCTGAAGTGGAAAAGAAAGATTGCCAAAACCTGACGTGTTTCTTTTCCTTTCTGCCCACTCTGACTTGGTTTTTAGCTGTCTGTTGCTCCAGTGATGAGAAACGTTGCTCAGTTTATTCACTCACTGAATGTCTTTTCCAGCTCAAATAATGGTGATACCCTCTTGTAAACCAAGGTTCCAGCTGTCAATAGCAGTAAACAAACCAAACCTAGTTTAGACATACCAATCATTGTCTACACAAGAGATAATGAGGTTGCACATCAGGGTGCATTTTTCTAAAAGCAAGAGATACCTTAAAAGCAAGAGACACAACATATTTAGTAAGACAGTGTGGATTGTTACAGGGATAGACTACCAAAACAAATTAAATAATGTGTCCACAAAGATTTAGAGTTTTAGGACAGAAGTTCTACAACTGAAAAACAATAATAAAAATAGCGAATATCATAACTAATAAGCAGCGCTAAAATTTTTAGATGCAGACTCTAGTTAGACTTTTTAATTGCAGACATTAAGAAGCAAACCATACCATTTTACCTTGATGAGGAAATACATGTACAATCAGAGTGCACAAAGATGTATAAATGCGGCTGGGTAAAGAATTACATGAAGAGCTCCTACTGCTGCTGCTGTGAAAACACTTTTCTCACAGCTCAGCTTACTGGTGACAATTTCCTGCTAAGACTCATTTCTACAAGCTTTTCTATTATGCACCATAGTACAAGGTACCAGGTACTTGCACCAGGTACAAGTTTTAAGAATCACTTGCATCACATTATAAACCTTGAGAGGTCACCAAAACCAATTAACAAAAGAGCTATAGTAAGAATAGTATTTTTGCTTAACAGATAATGCTGACATAATTGCATTATTTGAAATATTTTTTTTTAAAGAAAATATCTACTTTTGCAGAGAAATCTCTGTGTATGTAAATCTAAGATATTTTAAATACTATTCAAAGGAACAGGACACATAACCTTCAGGTTCTCTTTGTCCTTCTTACCTTAAAACTGGGTATCTGGAATGCAAAACTTTCACATAAAACTCTGGATGGTATAAAGTACTTAGTTTTAAAGCAGTGAAGCCCATTAACAAAAATGTGAAAATCACTGTTAGTCAGAGTATTTAGATTTAATCTTTATTTCCTTTTATCAGTATATATTTACTATTATCAGTACATTATTTAAGAAAGGGAATCAATGCATTCCTGAAGTTCAAAGTATCACAAAGTTAAATGCTTATTTTACCATACACTTATCTCTGTGACAATACATTTTTCAAAGAAATTGAACTTCAATTACAGTTTACAGTGTTGAGTGAAATATATAAGTTTACATGAGGTTTATTTTGTTACAGTAAACTGCAGTTCACGTCTCAGGTCAAAATGGTTTGTACACATCTCAAGGTTAGAAATTAATTACATACATGCAGACACACATACATAATCAAAGCAACCATTTGGCATAAGCAAAGTCACTCTGCGTAACCTCATTCTGGGTTTTCATATATTCAAGTGGGACCAGAAAACTTAACAATGCATGCTTTCTTACCTTTGTCAACACTATGTATCAGAGTCACACAACAATACTATTGTAAATAAAATGACCAATGAAAATGTTTTGCCATTCAAATGATTCTCTACAGTTGTTGATGTGCATTTCACTACTTCACTATTTTGTGTACTATGTCATATGATATGTACTACAGTCATACAATTTAGTTTTAGGTCGTCCTGCAAGGAGCAGGGAGTTGGACTTGACCCTTATGGGTTCCTTCCAACTTGAACTATATAATCTTGTATGATTCTATGATCTCATAAGCCACCATGGATGTCCATACTACTCCAGACAGATTCTTTTATTCCACTCCTTGAATGACAGTTAATACCAAATAATTTTAATGTAAAACCATACATAGACACGCCATTAGTTAAAACAAAAATCTTTCTGAAGTGAAAAAATGTATTTTGGAATGATGACTCTGCAAGCTGGAAGAGAGTGTGAAAATTACTCTGCAATGTGTTATTCAAGGCACTCAACCCCAGTGAATATTTTGCACAAGGCAGAAGCACTTTTACTAGAGAAATAAGAAAGATTTATGCTAGAACACCATATGAGCTTGAGATGGTAGCTTATTAACTGGAGCATTCACCAGAAAGAGAAAAGACATCAGATTTAATCATAAAGAATAATTTCAACCTGGATCTCTCACCTATTCTTTTCTGCTGCCTTTTGCAGAAAGTCCACTCTAATACATAGGACATTAAAATGTCTACTGAAGCCCCTGGTTTTGGTTTGAGAACCCCATAGAAGCTGAGGTATAAACTCAGGAGGAGTATAAAGTCAAATCCAGGAGGACTTAGACTCTACATACATGAAAATGCAGTAGTTTACATGCTTTAACTGGTGCCACCTCTCAAGTACCTGGGACACACATGAAAAGCTTATCTTGGTCCACATCTTGTCTTTCATGGTGGTCAGTAGGAAATGTCCAGGGAGTAACAGAAAACCATGTTATCTAGCTATGCTTCCCCAGAATACTTTCCAAGTACTTCTAATGAGCAGCCCCTGAGCATGACAGTGGGATCAAGACGATGAGATTAGATATCTGCAGCAGTAATCTGTTGAATCTATTTAATTTACTATTTAGGTAAGATTTCCAATGACCTTTCAATTATTAGAAGCCTATACTTTGCATTTGCCATGCTTACAAATACATTTTTAATACACAATCCAAGTAAAATTCCAGATGTCAATGGGACATGTGCTTTATAAAGAGCATCAAGAACACAAACTCAAAAAATTCCCCTCCATGAACATTTCTCCCCACATAGTAAACTACATTTGTGCATTTGGCATAGAATGCTTTCTACTGAGATCTTTAGTAAATGGGATAGTACTCCATACAGGAGTATCACATTTGCCTCTTGGTGGCAAAATTAAGAGCAAGTTAGAGGCATTAACTGTCCAATGCAAACCTTTATTTTTCTTCAATTCTAAAGTTCATCTCATTTCCCAGAACAAAGGAACAGATCACATTTTTACTGTTTCTGTCAGTATGTCTTTGCATTTCAGTATAAACTGATCCATTTGCATAAAAACATATTATTATTCTTCAAAACAGCAGAATGTTTTCTGTATGTTTATCTCACACATTGTCTGTTCACTTTATTAATACACTTACGTGTTAAAATATTATAATGTTCTGAAAAGTGCATAATACAAACAGCAGCCTCAAAAAATTGCCAAATGTAATTCAGATTGGCCCAGTGTTCATGTCACTCAACATTTTCCAACACCTTTTTTTCTGAGCTGATAAAGAACACCTATGTGGTCAATATGCCAAATCTTCCTGGGCCTGGGAAGGAAACCTAAAATCCAAATCCCTGACACTTGACTTTTGCAATGCTGTCTATCTGTATAAGAAACATCTCAAAAGTTATTTATCAATGTCAGTGATGCATTGATCTCATCTTACAATTTGTAAACAATGTCACTGTGAATTTTATCTCTAGAGGCAGGGGGAAAAGGGCATAAATGTGTATCATATGACAGTCTGCTGGGACAAAATCCATTTCAAATTAGTCTGAAGTCTATGTTCTGAAGTAAATGAAGCTGTTAATGTGTACTAATTCATATATGAAAACACAGAAGCTTTTGAATTATATCGACTGGAACATAATGTACAAGTAAAATAGGATTATTTTTTTCTCCACAAAAAAGAAAGAACAAACCTAAATTCTGGAGAGGACTCATTTGATGCATCATAAAGGTTTCAGTCTTTGCTATAATTTGGTATACGAAGACAATCCACAACTTCATAGCAAATTTCAGATTCTTGCATAACCACAGGCCAAAGAAACAACTGCTACTGAAGAGGTATTTTCCTTCTTATCACTCTAAAGACAATTTATTATTATTATTCCTTACAATTGAAGTTATTTATTGAAGCCAAAATAAATGAACGAGTAATTAGCCTGAATTTGCCAAGATTATGAGCTATTTATTATGAGGTACATAATTCTTTAAAGAAAAAAATAATAATTCTTCAGATACAAAAAGAATTAGAAAATGATAAAACCTCTGGATTATCAATTTTGTATAGTTCTGTATAAATAAAATAATAAATTTAATAAACTGGCTTGCTTAAGAACATCATCATTAGGAATGTGTATTAATCTAACCACTCCATTTTCCTTTGATTACACATAAATAATCTTTATATTTATAAACTTCATGTTGAAAAGTTAAATATTTATGCTCTGTAGGAACTTGCTCAGTGTTTACATTTTGAAAGTCAACAGAACTCAGTCTGCTTCTAGTGATAACTGAAATAAAAGAATATGTAGAAAAATCTGATATATTTTTCTTTATAACTCGTGGATCTTCATTTTCCTGTAGAGCTATGCTCCACTGGATATATGAGAAGCTACAAGTCTAAATATATATTATTAAATTAACTTCATTTAAGCTATCTGGATTCCAGTACAATACTCTAGGCACCACAGTCATTTTCTTTTCTTACTTGTAATAATTGACATTAGAGAGCAAAAGATGGCTAAATTAATTTATACCTTTATAGTTTCTTATACTAATTGTTTCTTCTTCTTATATTTTAGGTCAGCCTGTCATTCCTGCAAACACTAATCAATCATGGGATTTGAAGTTAATACTACTAAATAAATGAATTACTTATTCTCCAATGCCCATCTATACATACTTCATCTTCACAAAGCTTATCAATTTTATGCCATCAAGGACAGAGTGACCTTCATTTCCCCAAAATGCCTCTTACTACTGGACCAGTTGGTTACAAATTTATCACTTATCCTCAGGAAGAAAGCCCTCTGCAATCATCATTTGACAAATGCAAGTGTGTGTTTTATCAATTGACCACGTCATACTGAATTCCAAAACCATAACTGTGGAATACTAAAGAGTCTGTTATTTTCCTGAACATTTGAGCTAAGATGAAGGACATGCAACTAAAGATTAATTTTCTACTTAGCCTCGTTATCACTGCACTAGTACAAGCCGTAGAAAAAAAAGCAGACTGTCCAGAGTCATGTATATGTGAGATCAGACCATGGTTCACCCCCAGGTCTGTGTATATGGAGGCTCCAACAGTGGACTGTAACGATTTAGGCCTTTTTCATTTTCCAGCCAGACTGCCTGCTGACACACAAATTCTACTTTTACAGACTAATAATATTGCAAAAATTGAACATTCAATAGACCTTCCAGTTAATTTAACTGCTTTAGATTTATCTCAGAACAATTTATCCTCAGTGGCCAGTATTAATCTTAAAAAGATACCAGAGTTACTTTCAGTATACCTTGAAGAAAACAAACTTACTGAACTCCCTGAAGAATGTCTCTCTGGACTCCACAATTTACAGGAGCTTTATATTAATCATAATCTGCTTTCTGTGATTGCACCAGGAGCTTTCATAGGCCTCAATAATCTTCTCAGACTTCATCTCAATTCAAATGGTCTGCAAATGATCAACAGGAAATGGTTTGAAGCTACTCCTAATCTTGAAATTCTCATGATTGGAGAAAACCCAATAATCAGAATTGAAGATATGAACTTTAAGCCTCTTATCAATCTGCGCAGCCTAGTTTTAGCAGGCATAAATCTCACTGAAATACCAGATAATGCTTTGGCTGGCCTTGACAATTTAGAAAGTATCTCCTTTTATGACAACAGATTTGTTAGAGTACCCCACATTGCTCTTCAAAAGGCTACAAATCTTAAATTTCTGGATCTAAATAAGAATCCCATTAACAGAATACGACAAGGAGATTTTAGCAATATGTTGCACCTAAAAGAGTTAGGAATTAATAACATGCCTGAACTGATTTCTATAGATAGTCTTGCTGTTGATAATTTGCCAGATCTAAGAAAAATAGAAGCTACCAATAACCCCAGATTATCATACATCCATCCAAATGCATTCTACAGACTTCCCAAGCTGGAATCGCTGATGCTCAACAGCAATGCGCTGAGTGCCCTGTACCGCAGTACAATAGAATCTTTGCCTAACCTCAAAGAAGTTAGTATACACAGCAATCCCATTAGATGTGATTGTGTCATCCGCTGGATTAACATGAATAAAACAAACATTCGCTTCATGGAGCCCGAGTCCCTGTTTTGTGTAGACCCTCCTGAATTTCAAGGCCAGAATGTGCGACAGATACACTTCCGGGAAATGATGGAGATCTGTCTCCCTCTGATAGCTCCTGAAAGTTTTCCATCTACTCTGGATTTAAAAACTGGGAGCCATATTTCCTTACACTGCAGAGCAACAGCAGAACCAGAACCTGAAATCTACTGGATAACGCCATCAGGACACAAACTTTTGCCTAATACTATTTCTAATAAATACTACATTCATTCAGAAGGAACATTAGAAATAAGTGACATAACACAAAAAGAAAGTGGCTTATACACATGTATAGCAACGAACTTAGTTGGGGCAGACCTAAAGTCAGTCATGATTAAAGTGGATGGCTCTTTCCCTCAGGACAGCAATGGATCTTTGAATATTAAAATAAAAGATATAAAATCTAATTCTGTTTTGGTTTCATGGAAACCAAGTTCTAAAATTCTGAAGTCCAGTGTTAAGTGGACAGCCTTTCTGAAAGCTGAAAACTCTCAGGCTGCACAGAGTGCTCGAATACCATCTTATATAAAGGTATATAATCTTACACATCTAAATCCATCAACTGAATATAAAATTTGTATAGATATTCCCACTATCTATTCACAGAATAAGAAACAGTGTGTCAATGTAACCACAAAAGGACCGGACTTGTCAGTCAAAAGCTACGAAAAGAACAACATAATAGGATTCCTTGCTTGTCTTGGTGCTCTTTTGGGAATCATGTCTGTGATATATCTATACAGATGCATCTCAAGAGAGATTTACTATGACATTGGACAGAGCTATCTAAAGAATTACCTGAAGAAGCAATCCTTTTCACTCAATGAGCTTTATCCTCCTCTAATCAGTCTTTGGGATGTGGGCAAAGAAAAAAGCACAGCAATGGAAGTAAAAGCAACTGTAATAAGTGTACCAACCAATGTGTCATAAGTATGTCATTATATCACTTAATTTCTGAAATAAAAAGCACATGACTGCATTTGTGCTGAATAAAAAGACAGCAAGAAAAGGTATTTCTTTTAGGAACCAGACACATGGACTTCACTGATGCTGACAAATGGGAATCTGTACTGACTCGGCATAAGGAAAGAATTTTAACTAACTGGCTTCTAATGGTATTATACCAACCAAATACAATTAACTTCATTTTCTGGACCTTTCATGGGACTTTTAAGTCTGGAATACAGTGCAAGTAGCCAAGAACACTTTCTGTAATTTTATTTTTTTTTTAATATTATATAAAGTAGTGGAACTGAGCAATACCTCCTTCTGTGCTGTATTACACACACTAGCCACGAGTTTTTGCAGTGAAAGGATATAGTAGGATTGACACATGGTGTAATGAAATGGACAAATTCTGTAGAGTAGACACAGTGAGTATGTGAAATTTTTTTATGAGGAAAATACATTTTTGATTAAAATCAAAATAGTTTTTGGCTTGTTTGTTTCTAAAAACAACATTCCGGGAGCTCTTGTCTGACAATAAACAAACTCATTCTAATGTCTGATAAAATATCTCCTTACATATTCTCCTGTTAAACTGCCAACCTGAATATATAGGATATTTTATCTGGTTTTAGGCTGTATAAACCACACAATAAATATTTTTGTAAAGTAATTACCCATAATAATCACCGTATTTTACATGTTGCTTATTGTGGGAGGAAGACAAGAGAAGAAAGGTGGGAAGAAGACATAAAACTGATAGAGAAATAGATTGTTAGCCACTGATAACAGCTCCTATTCTCAAGTTTTGAACTGCTTTGTTACTTTCCTAGAAACCTGACAATTCAATCTGCTTAGACTCAGATAATGTAAATCCAATATTTTGTCTTCAATCAAAAAGGTAATTCAGTCATTAATAATGTCTACATATTAGGCTGGCCATACAGAGAACTCAGACAGCTTGAACCATTTAAATTATATTAGGGTTTTATTTCTGACCTGCACACTTCTGTTCGGCAATAACAACTAATTTATAAACCTCCTCAGCTTTCACAATGTTACGAGCAATAAATGACTGACAGAAACATTATTAGCAGAAATGAAATGAAACAAAACAAAAAGAGAACAATGAATACCTAACTACTCATTTTGAAGCTAAAAATCTCACAGGAGTAGGACTGGGCCCATAAGCAGCAAATGTGCATAAGAAGCTGCTGTTCAGAACACTGATTATACAGTAAACCCAATTCTTATAGGATGGAAAAAATGACTACTTCTCAGCCCAGTAGAGAAAAGACATGACCCCTAAGGTGCCTGATGAAGAGAGATGCTCCCTACTGACAAAGAAAGGAACAGCAGCATTTTTATGTTATTTTGGTTCATGTATATGAAAACAGGAAGAATGAAGGAAATAATATTATCACTGATTATTATGCTTAAGGAAGTAAATATTCACAGAATGCATAGGTAGGTTGAATTACAAAGTAAAAACAGGAGTATCAAACATTTCTTCTAAGTCTTTAGTAGACTTAAACATTTATTTTTATACTCTGTAATATATATTTTATATTTCAAGACTTTAATTAAACATTTCTGTGGAATCAGGGACAGAATTTTTGTAGGTAGAAAAAGAAGAGCTACTTCTTGCATTTAGACATTAAATTTTCCTCTTATTTACAGTTTGCTGCATACTTTCAAAATATTATTGATCTATAGATGCTTATAACTTAGAAAAATACATAATTTTACCTAGTACTAGTGAATAACTTGCTTCCATGTTAAAGGTGTTCTTTTTCTAGTTCAATCCCAGAATTTTTAAATTTTGTGAAGGTAATTTTCAAAGTTCTTAAAGGCAGAAAGAACTTGATACTAATTTTAAACTACCCAAACTTAGGAATTTCACAGCGTCAATACGTTCCACTGAAGACAGAAGTTTACAAACCTTATGAATGGCGACCGCACGTAAGGTCACATTGAAATACAGCAGAGGAAAGAGGCGGTGGCGTGACAGCTTTCAGCACCTGGACAGCTCCGCTCCCGGAGCTGTCCCTCCCCAAGTGGCAGCTCACTCGGGACCCATCACCGGGCAGACCGTGTTCTCGTCACCAAGATCTTACAGATATATCTTGTGTATTCAACCTCTGGACACAAGCTACATTTTAGCACTTACAACTCTTAGCACTTAGAAATGTGAATCTATTTTTTTCAAGCAAAAACATCTCCACACAATGTTATAAAACAGCACATGAACACAAGTCTAATGGGTGTGCTGGTAAAAAGACTTGTTCCCCTCACAGACTAAACAGAGGCTTTTTTGACTTTATTTAAATATAGGTAAAAAGCATTTTTATATCGAAGAATTCTCACACTAAACTTCTGAGAGCTGATATGTAACTAGACCTATCCCACAAATACTTGAATCATTCTATACTTCATAATGGTATCAAATGAAAGTATACCTTACATTTTAAGAAGAAATGGATCATGCTGTTGATAACTTCTGAAATGTAAAGTATTTCCTGTATATCTCATAAAAAGAGAAATACAATTGTATTTTCTTAAAGTAGCTTGCCAATCCTCCTCTCATATGGCCTTGATTAAGCCATTTTACAACTTTATACCTTCCTTTCTCTGAAAGTACTGAGCTTTGTTTTCAGCATACCAACAAGATGAAACTCCTGTAACTAACCATGACTGAGCAATAATTCTTTATCTGTGCAAATATGCCTTCTCTGCTATCACTTAAAAGTGAAACTTTAAGAAATACTAGGAAAATGTCTGTAAGAACAGGGTCAACAGTGTTTCTAAAAAAGATTAAGAGATTACAGAACTTTTAGCAACTCATAGAATAAAACATATGTTATCTGTTAGGGGTGCTTAACTGATGGGGTATGAAGAAGGAATACAACGCCAAGAATGAGAACAGGGATATCCCTTCAAAGAGTTCTCATTCTTACCAAAGGATCTGCAGAAAGAGATGCTTGCAGAATTAGATTAAAACTTAAAAAGACATACTTACAAGCACATTCAAGTTAATATCAACATCCATTAATTCATGAAGATATATGTCAGCAGCATGACAACTCTTCAGTATTCTACTGAGTTTTTAAATACCTTTAAATTGAAAACATGTTTATAACAGAAACATAAGTTTAGTGATTTTTATTTTTATCAAATTCTATTTACTGTGAGAACATAGTAAAGGCAAAAGGCAAGTTGGAGGTGAGGCTATTTAGACCAACTTAAAGTAGATTTCAACATGTATATTGATTAATGAATGGTTGTTTGATCCTTTTATTATATACACTTTTGCGTTTGTGAAGTATTTCTATTGGTAACATGTTAGTCTGTCTTCAGATCTTTATTTCATTATATCGGTATTGCATTATTTTATTTACCATACAACAGTAGTTACCCTGTAGAACACATGCCAATGCTTTCCATGGCAGTACAGCGAACCACCTACTATTCCCTATAAATATAACATCTTTACTGTCTACACAGAAGTATCTTCATGACAATAGCCTAAAAAATCTCTAAAAAGATTCATCATTTCTCCAGGACCAAAGACATTCTTAATTTTAAAATCCTCACAGAAGCTACAGGTGAGCAGTGGGATTCTTGCATAGTTGTGTGTAAAAATGGATAGTTGGTCCTTCCACAAATATGCTACTCTATAAATCTGAGGGTCCTTAGGAAGTAATTAACATACCTTTTAGCTTCAATAGCTGTGTGTATTTAATTTACATCACTTCACAGGCATATGCCAAAAAAATATAATTTTTTTTTCAGCAAAGTCAACTCTGTTAAAAAAAGTATAGGAAGAACTTCTAGCCACTAATAGTTGTATAATATACCTTTTAATAATCTCTTCATTTCTAGGAAGGTTGTTTTCTCCACAGAAGGCACGAGGCTAAAATTTTTCTTTTATGTTTACTCTTTTTAATAGTGGTTGGAACTGACAACAACCTATATTAAATTTCTTCAGAAATGTAGGAAAGCATTGTTACACACCTGTGTTTACATTTATTTAATATTTTTCTCTCAGGAATCCAATGCACTAAAAGTAGTATTTACTGATTATTCAAACCTGAAAATAATAACTCAGAAATAGATTCACTTCATCTTAGCACGTGACAGCAAACTTGATTCTGAAGCATTCTACTAATGAAAGAGAATGTAAATATAAGTGTTTGAAATTTCTGGATAGGTAATACTCAAAATATAGGACTGACAAGACTTTTAATTAATTTTCTTAAATTCAGTTACCTTACTTATTTTTATCAGCTACTAGACTGAAAAGTAGTAGTCTATCCATAAAATGATTAAGCATTTAATTTAATTTCTTGATAAAATAGTTACAAAAATAAATTCCAATATTTCATGCGTAACATGTAACACAACCAAACATATTCTCATTTAAATTTCTGCTTCAGCTACAATGATATGAAATAACTCAAAATAGTAGCTAAAAAATTCAGATAAAACATCACAGAATAAATGTTGATTTACATCCTAAAAGGAAATTTCCATTTCCAAAATTTACTAATAAAATTCATATGCTTGTGTAACTTTAAACAGTAATCTCAAGATAGCTTAAAAAAAAAATAAATTCTTTCCTCAAACTTATGTTGGCCAGTAATAGAAGACACACAATGATCAACAATAATTTTATCAGATAATTTTATCAAAGTTTTTTGCCATCTGAAACCAGAAGAGACATTTCAGAAAAAGGTTCCTCGTGTAGTCTAGAAAATAAGTTCACACACTAGGCAGTAACGGGATTAAGGTTTTAAAGAGAAAAAAACTTGAAAAGTATCACTCTGTCAGAATAAAGGAAGAAAACAATTCTTATTAATGAAGTGAATGGAGTAAAAACAGAGAGGAGGTATGGCACTGACAAGACAAGAAAGTTTATATAGCAGAAGGTGTACAATAAGTATGAGAAGCTCAGTATGAAAACTACAGGAAACATTTTGAAGGAAAATGAAATAGAGAAGATAGCCACTGAACACAAACCACCACTAACAATCACCTCATGCTAAAGATGAGAAAATGTGCTTGGAAACAGATCAACAATTGCATGCAGTTTTTGTAAAGGTAAGAAAAAAAGATTACTAGAAACGTTATCAAGAGGAAAAAAAATACTGACATTCCCTACTGAAGATCATGAGACTTCATCACAACATAGTTTACAGTAAGACGTCTGGAATAAAGTTATTGAAGAAGCAATAGATATGATTGTTCTTTTTACAGTACTTTTGGGTCCCACAAGTGACAATAGTAAAATCTTAGAATAAACTGATAGATAGGAAAAAAACCCCAAAGGATCTTTCCAGAATATTGGTTGACCTTCCAAACAAATTGTTTTGGTAGGTTAGTTGATTGACATACCAAACGTGTAATTTGAATAGCTTCCAGTTTAATACCATTGGAAATAATTAGAACTATCCTCAGGAAAAGGCTAAATAAATACTAAGAGAAAATGCTAAGCTACAAACAGAAAACCAAGAAGAACTATCAAAACAAGAGAAAGATTATGTAAACATTCAGTAAAGGTAAAATCAAGACATTGACAAAAAAAATTAACCCAGCAAGTGCTAAAGGTAAAAAAAATAAAATAAAATAAATCAAACTTTCTTTACCCATATGACAACTCTAGACTTAGGATATCGAACAAAGGAATTGCAATTACTAATTCATATTGACAAGTTCAGTTAAAGTTATTACTGAAACTTGGCACAATTTGCATGATTGAAGTGTTAAAATACATGACCACAATCTGTCTAGGGAGAACTGTGCTCTGAAATTGAGAATGGAGATGTTCACTCCAGGTTCAATAAAAATTCTGAAGAAGCTGAGTCCTCTTCAATATTTATATTACAGGACAGTGTGAAAAATAAAATATATCAGACTAAATTGTTTATGATTAGCTCCACTTCAGTATTCTGAGACAAAATGTATGAGATCATTTGTAAATAGCATAAGCATACAGTAGAATTAGTAATGAATAATGAAAACTGTCCCTGTGGTACATGACTGACTGTAGTTATGTTACTTTTCTGGTTACAGTAAGCAGTCTTTCCTTTCTACAGACAGGGTTTTCAAAAAGACATATAAGGTTAAGTCAACTGGACAATGTTTAAAACACATGATTTTGAACACTCAAGAAAATCTTTAAATGAAATTAGTGTATATCTGCCTACTTTATTACAGTATTCTCAGAGAGATATAAAGCTGCAGTTATACTGAAGTGCTTTCCCATTTTCAGTTTTAAAAAAATGAAGTAGACTGGTCTTCAAAGAAGTTGACTGTAAAACAAAGACTGCAAATGATCATAGATCTAGACTATTTTTTTCAAATAATGGACAAATCCCTTTTGTCTTTGTCTGCTTAAGAAATTACGATCAATTGTCATTTCTATTTCTTGGAATTACAACTACAAAAATTATTTTTTACATTTAATTAATGCCACAAAAAAAATCAGCATCTTTTTTCAAGAAATGGAAATTCAAGAACTTTTTGTCAAGAAATGGAAAATTTTCACCTACAAGAAATCTATACACTTTACAGATAGTTACTTATTGTTTGCCTAACCATTTAAATAACTTGTAAACTGTGATGAATAATGACATAAACAAAGCTATACCAAGACACAAATACCAGTTTCATTTTAAAAGCTTTTAAGTGCATCAGTCCCGACTTAAAATTGTTGCTCCAAAGAACACGTCCTATCTCTTTTTTCTCCTTAGGTCTTGTCAAGCCTGTATGTAAATTTCTAGTATCCCAAGGCATCAAAAAAAGCACTCTAGATGCTTGTGCTTAGGAACATAACTACAAAAAAATCTCCATTATATTCTAAAGAAAATCGGCTACTTGATAGGAACTGCTTTTTCACTAAAATGTTATTTTACAGTTAATGAAGCTCATTCCTATTTAGAAAAAAAAAAAAGGGGGAAGTGGGAGGGCTAGAAAGTTCCCTTGTTCTTGGAACATTAAAATGTTTCTGTATGATTTCTTTAGATATTTAGAAAGAAAAGCTTCTGCTTTTATTTGCCAAATTACTGTGACAGGACAAATATTAGCTTTTATACAACATGAATTAATGAAAAACCTGAACTGAATGCTGATATTAAATGCTGACATCTTGTAGAACATTTGATACTCATCGAACCAACAATTTCAGATGTTAAAAAGTTATATAGAAAAATGTTTAGTTCTTTCTAAAGCTCATCCCACAAAGACATTCAAGACAACAAATCAGCAGTCTTCAAACAACTGAATCTAGTCATTCCTCCCTTTAGACGAAGCTGAAAACTAAAAATGAAATTCTTCTGGCAGTGGCAGCTAAAAAATGTTCTTAACAAATATCTCTCTCGCTTTTTTTTTTTTGGTCTCTCAGTTTCTCTTCCCCCCCCCCCCCCCTCCCCCACACGTCTTTTCTTTGTCTTGATGTAAATGAGCTGTTCTTCTCATGATCCCTGGGGGTCCTTTGTTTCTTTCCTGCTACTGCTGTTGCCAGACTGTCACATGATTTCCAACACTGTCAGTAAAGACAGACATTGTCTGACTTAATAAAAAAATTATCAAGCAAACGTCATATTTGTAGGCAAAATATTTGAATAGTAATATCTAAATATTAAAGAAAGGCTTGGAATTCTTAAAGAACACCCTGGTGTAAAACTAATTAGTTAACGAGATGACATATCTTTCAAGGAAAAAAAAGCATTAAGAAGTGATGACATTCAAATGAAAATAATAACTATAATACGTAAGATAAAGCTGAGATGGGAGGCAATTTGGGCAGATGGCCTATTCCTGATCCTAAAATAGCTGATGTTCTTTTTAACATTACAGTTTAGAAAAATGGAAAATGACTCCATCTGCCTTACCTTTATGTAGCTATTGTTTGTTATTCGTGTGGATGACAATTTCCCACTGTGCTACACATAGCCATAATGCTTTTGGGAATCACAAAGCTGCATGCTGTATATATTCAGGTGTAGAGAGTAATCTAGAATAAATGTCTAAAAAACCCAAGATAATTGTAGCAACATATATATTTATATTTCTACAAAATATGTCCTCCTAATATGAAAATCTGGGATCTCCCTCTCAAGGTGAATACACCGATTCTCTCTCATCTATTCAAAGTATCCAGTAACAACACCTTAATCACAGAATGGTATTACCTTCAGAAGGAATTCTCTACTGAAATAGAGAAAGCAAGGAAAGTCTATGCAAAAATACTTCCATACTGAAATAACTTCTTAGAAGAATGTAACAGCCATGATAATCATATTCTTCCTTTCAAGGGTTATCCATTGAAGAGCCTACCAAAATCTACAGATTACTGTGTTCTAAGCACTACTCTGAATATAGCACTGTATTCATTTTGTGCCCTGGCTAGAGCTCACATGAAAATGGAAGTGCTGAGGACAGATGTACATACAGGAGTGTGTCTTCCTTCGTTCAATGCTAAATTAAGGGTCAAGGAAGGGTGTAGCTCCTGTCCTAGATACTGCTTTCTGCTTCAAAATGTCCACAAGACAAAACTACTTTCTAAGCCATCATCATTAAATATAGAGGTTGATTCCTTTTGACAGTTGAACCCAACTTTACTCTTTATCTCCATATGTCATGGAAATTTAAACTCTTTCCCATGACCAATGCAAGGATAGGATTCCTCCATGACATTTGACATAATATATCATCCGGAGACTGCCCATCAGTACTTGCACAGAGTGGATTTGAATAGACAACATTGTTTCTAGCCAGATAGACACCTCTCAGATAAGGAAGCAAAAACAAAGAATTACATGTTAACAACTGAGTATTTATAAGTCATCCCTTCAGTTCAGACTAATGCTGCAGATGAAAAAGCAAATACAAATTGGACTCCTACAGAAGCATGTACTAATTTCACTCCCCATCACTTAAGATGTCCTGAGAGCTGGGTGACACAGAATAAGGTTCAGTAAAGCAATAGGAGTCTCTTCTATCAATAAAAGATAAGGAATAAATTGTTCCAGTATTTAAAGGGTGGCTATGAAGAAGATAGAGACCACCTTTTTACAAGGAGCCACATGGAAAAGATGAGGGGTAATATGTACTAGTTACTCCTGGGAAGATTCCGATTACACACAAGAGGAAAATTTTTCACAACAGGAACAATCAGCCAGTGGAATAATCTCCTCAGGGAAGTGGTGCATTCCTGAGACTGGACACTTTTAAGATTCAGCTGCCCAGCATACTGTGCTATCTTATCTAAACCATGCTTTTCCCAAGAAAGGCTGGACCAGATAATCCTCGAGATCCCTTTCAACCTGGTATTCTATGATTCTATGAAATCAAGATGCAAAAAAACCCTTAGTTATATTCTTTTTTCAAGAGTGAAACTCACTAAATATGGTTTCTAGTGACATCACAACAGTGAAAGAATCACTTTGTTCACTAGATCTTGAAGAATAGATAAATAAATGGGAATATTACCTCTGCAAGAGAAAAGGAGGAATGCATGCTTGAAATGAGGTGTGCAACAGCATGGACAACAGAAAACTTAGTAGAAAATAAATGCTGCTTTTCAATCTAACTGAATAAGTGGGAAACACAAAAACAGATCTCAAAGCTTTACTGATAGTCAATTACCTGTGCTTCCTCAACAGAGAAGAAGGAACACACTCCTTTTTAAAGTAGAATAAACATGGGCTTTGTACTGGTCAAAGAGAACAAACCTCAAAGTGAAATGTCTAATACTAATTTTGAAAAAGCAATGATGACAGTCTTCATGTATACACATGTCTTTGAGTGCAGACCTAGATTCTATAAATAAAGCATTTTAGGATTCATATACTACACTTTCCAGGCTGAAGGGTTTACAGTTCTGTCATTTAGCATGTGAGCACAAGTCAGATTCCTTGAGATGTCTGTTGGGAATAAAATTTGAGGGTAGAATCTTGTCAGAAAATCTTATTTTTTGTATGAAATTGTACTTTGTACTGTTAACATTTATAATGTCTTTTTGTTTCTGTCTCTAACATGAATTTCAGCTAAACTTAAAAGCACACAGTTGAATACTTCATAGCACCAAAGAAACTGGGTTACCATCTGAATACTACTGAAGACAGTTAAAAGATAATGCTTTGACATAATGGTGGAATGATTTTATAGGACACAGAACCATGTGATGAAAATAATCTATATATTCTAACATCTAAATGGAAGATAAAAGGGCTACAAATAGAGATGGAAATACCACTTTTAAACTAATTGCAAAGTGTATAAAAACCTACACAAAATAAATTGCAACCATTTAAAGTTAGTCTCACTCTAGTAAAACAGCTATCAGCACTAAACTATAGGTAAACGGCTGTCTTTCTTCACATATCAGGTAATATATGGATCGAATTAAATCAAACTGTTATTATCAATCTTACTTTCTTAGATTAATTTAATCTTACACTAACATTTACTATAAAAAGGCATAGGTAAAAATATATTACTTAGGTAGCTGTTTAAAAAGTGCATTTTTGTTTAGTTAGACTATTATGCAAACAGCACAATTATGTATGACATGCACACCAGTATTTTAATTCCATTTCTTCTACAACCATAGAAGAAGATTTCAGTACTCAAGCTAGGATTAACCATATCCCCATGACTTCCAGACTTGTGGTTTTACAAGCCCAGAATAGCACCATCAGCTGTCACAACACTTATAAATGTGGATTTGCATTATCATGTCCAAATTACCTACCTTCCTTCCCTCCATGAACTTCAACCTCTCTCACCCTTCACATTTCTTCCATCCATTCAGTGTTAACCTACTGTTTGCTTTTACAGAAAATCACACTATGCAGGCACGTAGTCCTCCTTTTTAACTACTTTATACTTCACTAATGTGCCAACTTCTTCCCAGTCTCCTATTAAATGTACTTCCAGAGTATGCTTCTCTATGCTATTTGTTATCATTTTATAATTTTCAACTATATGAAGAAAAAAAAAAAACCACCAGAAAAATGCTGAATTTTTCTGTGGATTTCAGTGCAAATTTCAAGTGTAGCCACAGGAAAATTACAACCCTGAAACCTCTGCAGCCTATTCCCTCACCTATTTCAGCAGTAAACTCTTCTGAAATGATATTATGTTAACTAAAGCTCACTTTCTCTCCCTTCGTCTTAGGAAAGTTAATTAAAACAGAGTACCTCCACTGCAGCTAATTTTCAGTTATTTTTACATTGTGTAATGTCTGGATTATTAGAAAGAGAAAATAGAAAAAGAATCATTCTAGTTGGAGGAGACCTTTAAGATCAGCAAGTTCAACTGTTAACACAGCACTGCCAGGTGATCACTAAACCATGTCCCTTAGTGCCACATATACATGACTTTTAAATACCTCCAGGGATGGTAACTTCACCACTACCCTAGGCAACCCGCTCCAAAGCTTGACAACCCATTCAATGAAGAAATTTTTCTTAATATCCAATTTAAACCTCCCCTGGCACAACTTGAGGCCATTTCCTCTTGTCCTATTGCTTCTTACATGGGAGAAGAGACCAACAACCATCTCGCTAGAACCTCCTTTCAGGGAGTTTTAGAGAGAGATAAGGTCTCCCCTCCTTTTCTACAGGATGAACAACCCCAGTTCCCTCAGCTGCTCCTTGTAAGACTTGTTCTATCAACCCTTCACCAGCTTCGTTGCCCTTCTTTGGACATGCTCCAGCACCTCAATGTCCTCCTTGTACTGTGAGAGGCCCAAAACTGAACACAGTACTCGAGGTGTGGTCTCACCAGTGCTGAGTACAGGGACACAATCACTTCCCTAGTCCTACTAGTGACACTGTGTGTCATACAAACCAAGGTGCCATGGGGTTGTTGCGACCCCAGCTACGGGACTCAGCGCTTGGCCTTATTGAACCTCACACCACTGGCCTCAGCCCATCGATCCAGCCTGTCCAGATCTCTCTGTAGAGCCTCCCTACCTTTAGGCAGATCAACACACTCCCCAACTTGGTGTCACCTGCAAACTTACTTTCAAAAGCATATTACAATTTACAAGCACATACCAGTAAATATATTACATCAAAGCACATACAGCAAAAAGAAAAGCTCTCTGCTGCCCTGAACTAAAAGTTTAGTATTAAATAAAAAGCCTTTAGGTACTTAACTTCCACTGAATTTAACAGATACTAGACCCTGGCCTGTTTAGGTGTTTTGGCTATTATGAAGCATGCCCCCAGTTGATAAAAAGCCTTTCCCCACAAACCTATCTATCTGACTGATGGCCCTCAAAAATTTGCATATGCTTGGCTCTGTTAACGTCAGTATAAAAGCAATGCGCATCATTCATTTAAGTGAAAACATTAGATATATTTTTAATTAAGACAAAAAGGGAAAAGAACAATCTTATTTATTTAAAATTCTTAGAACAGAATACTTTGTGGAGAGCATCTGTTTCAGGATTAAATAATTCAATATCCATCAAAGAAATATTGGTTAGTGTAGCATTTTAAGTACCAGCAAAGGAATGTTCCATATGTTCAGATATTATTTAATTACAAACAAAACTAATATGCTGTACAATGTATTATAAATTATTTTAAGATTCCACAAATAACATAGGTTATATATAGGTTTATATAATAACATGGCCTGCTTCTGCTATTCATCTCTAACTATCAATTATCTCTCTACAGGATTCCTTAGGCTTCAGTTTGTCTTCCTCCTTTTGTCTCCTTCATTGGAAAATTTCTTTTTGCTTCACTTATCTTGCATGTGAAAGTTCCCTGTCTATATATATCATGCAACATTATTCTCCCACTACCAGCATCTCTTCTGTTGTTTATAATTACTTTTCTCTTCCCAAAATTAATATCCCATCATGCTGGATGTGTATACAATCATCTAAATTCTTCTTCCTAGAACTCTTATATTAACTATTCCAAACTCTGTGTACAATGCGATGACTCACCACAAAGTATGGATTTACTTTAAGAGTGTAGAAACTTTCTCATAAACATTCAGAAAATAGAAAGTCTAAGGAAGGAATAAATACTTAAACCAAAACCTGGTAGATTACATACCTTATAGCTTGCTAATGAAACTAGTGCAGACCATGCACTAGTGCAGATGATTACACAAGTATGTGCTTTGACTTGGCCAAAATATTAAGTACTGAAAAAAGCTGTAAGAAGACTCACAGGGCAGATACAACAGGTAGTGTCACTTGGAAGGTTTCATTCAGAAGACAACTGAAAGCTGATAACCCTGTGTTATTAAACAAAATACTTCCATAAAGAAGTCTCAGAGGGAAGGAGACACTACTGTTTCTAATTAACAACAGACCTCAAGGACCAGGAGCTGCATAACAGTATCAATTATAATGCCACTAAAAGCCAATTAAAGTTTGTGATTTTTACTAAACATCACTAGAGCCACAGCAATTTTTATTGTTGCTTTTTAAGAAGCCTCAAAAATCTTTAAAAATAATTAATTATAAAGGATTAACTCAAAAAGTCCATTTAAAGGCAATAACAAAAGACACTGGAATGTATTCAAGTTTGTTCTAAATCATATCCAAAGGAAGTGTATTCCACTAAAGAGAAGCCAATTATTGTCACACAGAATAAAAGCTTGAAGAAGAAGAAAAGAGCAGGAGTAGAGGGGAGAACAAACAAAACAAACCCAATAAAATTAAGATGAAGGATGGAAGACAAGAATGATTAAGTTATACAATATATTGAAGTTACATACAAATACTCGCTGAAGCAAAAGAGGCAGACAGTATTACAGTAACAGAAACCTTTTTAAAAAGGAATTTTTTTAAACTGCATTTAACAGAATTTTAAAACTGCAAAAACTTGGAAGAGAGAGTGAATAACACAACTAGGCACCTGTACGTAAAACCAGAAATGATCTGTTAAATCTCTGAGGATATATCTACACTTAGAGATGCCTCTCAGATACAGTTTGGAGAGAAATTAGCAAGTCCATAAAATGCTGTGCAGCACTTTTACTAGCTTAGGTCCAAGTTCATTTGAACATTTTATGTCTGACAGAAAGGCACACTAGCTTAATATCACTCCCACCAGCCCTGATTATCTTGGATAGACCTCACCCACTCATATTATGGAATGTATAAACAAAGGTGCTAAAATACACAGTACTAGCCATGGCAGTTTGGACAACACTCCAAACTCAAAGGGTAGTTAGTGGTAAATGATTTGTACTGTTTAGAGACCAGTCACAAGTGGTATTCCTCAGGGGTCTATTCGGGGATTTAACTTGCTTAGCATCTTCTGTCAATACCTGGAGGAGAAGACAGAATCCTTATCAATCTGACAGGACTAATTTGGAGGATGCAATCAATATATTTGAGCACAGGGCTGCCACTCAGAGGGATCTAGAAAGGCTAAGGGATTAAGCCAATAGGCTGACATGAAATTCAGCAAGGAGATGTTTAAAGTCATGCACCTAGGATGGACTAACCCCTGAAGGGGTACAAACCTGGGAATGCTTCCTTAGGGAGTAGCTCTGCTGTAAAAGACTAGAGGATCCTAAGGACAGTTGACTAACAGTATGCTGGGCTATATTAACATGAGAGTAGCCAGTAGATTGAGGAAAGCAATTACTTCCCTTTACTCAGAATTTGTTAGATCACCTCTGTAATACTGTGTCTGATATTGGATATTGTATGAGGGATGTGCCCTCATACAAGACATTTATCAACTGAAGTATATCTAGCAGGAGGCTCCCAAGCTGTCAGAAGCTGAAGAACTCACCTTGAGAATAAAGTCTAAAGCAGCTGAACTTTTTCAGGATGGGGAAGAATAAATAACAGGCTTCCAGTATTTAAGAGGTGGCTACGGAGAAGATAAAGCCAGACATGTTACTGAGGTGCACAGCAAAAAAAAATTAGGGATGAGAGGTTTTAACTTGATATAGGAAAAATAATTAATTATGAGGAAAATAATCTTGGAGAGATGTTATGAAATTTCCATTCTTGGAGGCTTTCAAGACCATGCGCGAGCAACACAATTTGCTGACTCTGTTTTGAGCAGGAGGTAGAACTAGATGGCTTATCTTCCAACCTGGCTAATTCTGCAGAGCTATATCCCCAAAGATTATACATGCAACACAATCTGCTCAGAGAAGCAGAAATAGTTTAGCTGAAGGGACTCCAAAGTTTTGATCAGGAATATCCTCTTATCCCTCTTTAAATGATTTAAAGAGTTCTTGCAGAGATGCTGTAGTTTGGGTAGGTTACTAGGCCTCTTAAATTTCAAAATTTTAAAAATGCATTAATAATGCAGATGGCTTTTTCTATACTTTTTAAGTATGTGGCCACACTTTATTTCAAATATACTTAGTCTGCTTTTTTGGACTAAATTCTTAGGAATTTCCTCCATGCTTTTTCTCATATCCTACAATTTTCATCGTGATGGTCCTTCCACTTATCTGAATGCATGATTTTGCATAAATACAGAGCAACAGGTTGTGAAACAGAATATAAAAATGCCTCCTTCTTTTCTTCTGATGCAAACAGGAATAACTACCTATAACTATCATCCATTTTTCTGAAATATAAAAATTTAGAATAAATCCATCAACATGAAAAAAAGATTCCGATTACCTTCTTCCTTAAAAAAAAAAAAGGTATGAAACTGATGATCTAGAAAATCTTTCCTCTTGTACTTCTAACTATTTTTAAATTTGTCTCAGTCAGGCGTGGTTTCGTCCTATACCCTCAGTCCTTTCTTATTAGGATATCATTCTCTTCAAGCTTGAAATTTCAGTTTGATCAAGGATAATTCTCTTCCAAGTAAGGTAATCATAGAAGATTATGTCACAGACTCTATGCCTAAACATACAGCTTCATCACTATGATAGTGCCATGAAACTTAAAAACTCAGAAAAGCACAGACTAGTTTACAGTATAAAAATATTCTGGTAATATAAAATAATCTAATATAAAAATTTTCTGGTAAACTAAGCTACAGATATATTAAATTCTGATTATTAATCAGTCAATTAACAAGCAATTATATACACAGGAACACAATGATATTTACTTGCCTAGCTTGGTATCTTGTCTATGCCAACGTTTAACAGAAGACGTCTAGTGAACAGCATAGGACAAAGGTGACTTTTAGTGATGCTTTCCCATAACACACATCCCAGTTTTCTAGAACTCAGGGCCTTCCTCACCCAGGGGAACTGTCATATAACTTCATGTTTAACAGCCTTTCATGGACTCGTCTCTCATTAATCCATCTAAGCAGTTTCTTAATCTAAGTGTTTAGCATTCAAAGCCTGATGTGCCAATAAGTTCTAATGATGTTTTAACAATATGCTAAGGAGAGGTGTGATTATTTTTGCAGCCAGATGCAATTACAGATGCTTTTATTTTTTAGCAAATGCAGAGAGGTCAAAACATTTTTCCTTTTAACTGAAGAGTCAACACTTTCAAATATTTGGTAAAACTTATGTTAGAATTCTAATGTAGTCAACATCCTAATAGGAATAGGTGGAGGAACTCTAATAAACTAATCTGTGAGAACAAAGCATGCTAAATTAACACTCTTGAGACTATTACAGAATGATTGAATATTGTCCTGGTTAGAACAGAGCAAATCCTGTTCAGTGATTTTACTTTTCAGCTCAGTGTCTTCTAAGTAACTGCACTTTCTGAAGATAGTAACTTTTTTGCAGTGTCTGCTTCTGGAAGTGATAATGCTCAGTATTTAGAGATACTATCAAGGATTGGTGTACAGAAAGGCTCTTGCTTACACTTGCTCCTGTGCAGACCAAGGTGGTCACTACTAAATCTTAATAACCATGTTGGGGGTGTAGAAAATAAGTGCTCACACCTGTGGGGAGGAGTGGCCAGGACAGGTGACCCTAAACTGACCAACAAGGTATTCCATCCCATATGCGTCATACTCAGTATAAAGCTGAGGGATCACAAGGGTCAAGCTCTTCTTCTTCAGATGATGGCATCCAGGGAGGACTCTGTCTGTTCTGCTTTCGACCCCAAAAGCTCTGGAATCCAGTTCCAAAATCCAGCTCCTGAATCTGGTTCCCATCTGCTGCTGAGTCCCATCTGGGACTTCCCCAGTCTCTAAATGATCCATAAGTGTCTCCCTTATTTCCTTTCTCTTCCCTTTAGGAAGGAAGAGGTATTAATAGAGACCATCTGTCATCCACCTAGTGGACAGCCCATGCTACTTTTGGTAACACAACACTAAAAAAAAATGCAAAACAAAACCAAACTGCTTTCATTTTACCTTCTGATATTATTATGCTCTTTCATTTAAAGCAATAATTAATTACATGCGTTTGAGTTTGGTAACCTTCTCTCAGAAAAAGCCAGTTTGGTAACAGTTTGTTTAACTACTAGCTTCAGGTACTTCCTGCTCCATGCTAGTCAGACCAGCAAGAGCAACTTATTTAATGTAATTTCATACTAATCATGCATTTAATGGCATCATTACCTTGATATCTTTCCTTGATTCAAATTTAATACTCATCTCAGCTGCAAACAAGCCACCATCTATTCTTTTGAGAGAAGCCCTGTGGAGAAGGACTTGGGGGTACTGGTAGATGAGTGGCTGGACATGAGCTGGCAATGTGCGTTCACAGTCCAGAAGGCCAACCATATCCTGGGCTGCATCAAAAGAAGTGTGGCGAGAAGACAGAGGGAGGCCCCTCTACCCCACTCTCATGCAACCCCACATGGAGTACTACATCCAGTTCTGGAGTCCTCAGCACAAATATGACACGGACCTGTCTGAGCAGTCCCAGAAGAGGGCCACATAGATGATCATGGGGTTGGAAAACCTCTCAATGAGGAAAGGCTGAGAGAGTTGGGGTTTTTCATCATGGAGAAGAGAAGGCTCTGTGGAGACCTTATTGTGGCCTTCAAGTACTTAAAGGGGGCTTATAAGGTAAAGCCTGTTGCAACAGGACAGGGGGTAATGGTTTTAAACTAAAAGAGTGTACATTTATACTAGATATAAGGAAGACATTTTTTTACAATGAGGGTGGTGAAACACTGGCACAGGCTGCCCAGAGAGGTGGTGGGTGCTCCATGCCCTGGAAACATTCGAGGTCAGCCTGGGCAGGGCTCTGAGCACTGTGATATAGTTAAAGATGTCCTTGATCATTGCCAAGGTGTGTGGACTAGATGGCCTTTAAAGGTCCCTTCCAACCCAAACTATTCTATTACTTTATGTGATCCTCTTTTTTTTTTTTTTTTTTTAATACTATGAAAACTTGAGACTTTGATATTATACCCAAAATACTATCTATAAAAATACTGACTAAATGTTTCACATTAGTTTACGAAATATCAAAGGTGTTAAAGATTTTTCATAGTTCTTAACAATTTAAACATAGTAAGACAAAATATTTAGTAATTCCTAATATTATATTCTATTTACTTCACTTTTATAAAGACTACATGCTTCAATTGATGAGGAGATACAGGTAAAAACATTGTCTTCTGCAGTTAAGATGGTGAAGTTTCATTTTTAAAATATTTTCCTATTAAAACAGCCACTTTAATGTGAACTTTATATATAAATTTTAATAGTGTATAGTGCAATGAATGCATAAGTTTCCAACCCAGACTACAATACTATAAAATCAATTGTTCTCTGAATGACTGTTCATATTCTCTCAGCATGAATTACTGTTTTATAAAGTACATGGATATTTTTCCCTTGTGTGCAACACAATATACTGTATCTAGTTAGAGGAGAGAACAATTCATATTTTCTACTACTTATACAAAGTCTGTGCACTAGAAAATCATTCTTCTAATTGTCTCAAGATGTTATGCTGAACAACATGCCCAATTTTTATGAGCTACTAGTTAGCTCATACATCCTTGCTTTCTTCCTTTTATTTAAAAACAAAGGATTCCCAGTAATTTCATAGTAGAAATCATTCATAATCCCCAGCCTACTTATTATGTATAAAAAAATGACAGCTGCACATGTTCTGTAGCATACATTATCATTACCTATAATAACCAGCTACTACAAATGGCAGAAATTAAAAAAATTGTTTTCCACCTTATAAACAACAAAACCAACAAAAAACAGCATTTAGAATGAACTTTTAGCTCATGTAAGGGCATGCTTTCCATTTTATAATCTTTCAATCATTGACTTTAAGACTACATACTAGAGTAAATTTTAGCACATATTTAGGCATCTAAGTGCTTATAAACTCACAGTGCCATGGTGGTTGCATCATTTGCTCTACCAACTTTGTTCAGCGTAGAAATCAAGCACCACTATATCCACTGTATTCAAGTGTTCAAAAGATTCTGAGTTGATAAATGCACATGCAATGTTATCAACCAAAAAAAAATTTCTAAAGAAATTTCTCATTCCTAAAAACCAGAAAATGGTCTATTTTACACTCATCAAAACCACCTTATTTCCTAGTATGACACAAACTTTCTGTGTACATAAAGGACAAAAAGCCATAAAGACAAAAAAAGTGCATTTTAGAAATTAATTAACTGTAATTGCATTAGGAAATGGAGATTTTTTTCTTGACTAAAAGTCTGAAAAGGTTAATAACATGGTTAACAATAACAACCATAAAATTAACTGCCTTAATTACTACTCTAAAATGGAATGCTCCAAAATAGCCTTACCTTATGCATCTATAGCACCTACAAGGAAGCTACAAAAATTTCCAAAGGCTATTTCAATTATTTCATTAAAATTTAAATCCAGAAAAGTATGAAATCAGTGGTATTAGTTTAGCTATCAGTATGCAAGCTAAACAACACAGACACATTAAGAAATTAAATCCACAAAAGAAGTAATTAGATGAAATATTTTCAGGCTTAGAATTAAAATTAAGTCAGAGGCAGTTCTTCTTTTGGAAAGAATGAGTTTGAAACCCAGTAGAGACCTCCCAATACCTTTTCCCTGGTGTTCTGTGATGGTGACATACAGTAGCTGAGTAACACAATAGATGTTTAGAACGGTTTTGCTTAAAACAAACAAACCAACCAATCAAACAAACAAAAACACACAAAAAAACGAA
This sequence comes from Chloroceryle amazona, assembly GCA_027560015.1. Taxonomy (NCBI): domain Eukaryota; kingdom Metazoa; phylum Chordata; class Aves; order Coraciiformes; family Cerylidae; genus Chloroceryle; species Chloroceryle amazona. Next base: position 133,183 of record JANHFX010006347.1, read on the forward strand.
CAAACACCAAAACCCTAAAAAAAACCCCAAACACAAACCAACATTGTGTGTCATTATCAGAACGACACAAAATGATGATAATATTTCCTTGTTCTTGGGGACCGGTCACAATTATCCCCCTGAATCTTTAGCAAGTGTTTATTTATATATACAAAATGACCAGTTTATTGCAGAATCACTATGGAGACACTATTCTTATCAAGAAACCAGATTACTACCTTTTCTAGAACAAGGAAAATTAATAGGAATTTCCTGCTAATCAGAGTTTATTTTTTTATTTTAAATAATTTTGTTAAACGAAATATTTCAGACACTTGCTAAGGACTTTATATTAATAAGTAGCGCATGTTTTACAGAGCAGATGTGCTGAGAAAACACCCACATATTTACCACCTAGTATACATTTACATTGTTGCTTTCCTCTGACGATTGGCATTTGTGCCATATCATATGTATTTTTATTAACTCGCTCTATGAATGTTTCAGTACACACAGATTCATATGCAGCTTCAGTTTGACACAGGCATAACATGGCTCCTAAAGGCCCCTGACTAAAGTCAGTTGCCAGTTTATCTGTACTTGATGCAATTTGTCCTGGAAAAGAAGTCAGGAAGAATAAGCAAAAAAGACGGAATTTTACACCTGAGTAATTCTCCTCATGTAGCTGATGTCCTGTGTTTCTGAAGTATATATAGTGTGAAGAGAAAAAAAAAAAAGTAAATTTTATCACTATGTTCTGTGCCTTTTGAATTTGTTAAAGGTATTTCTGCTCGTTTCCAAAAGCATCAACCAACACAATTCATAGAATCATAGAATGCTTTATGCTGGAAGGGACCCCTAGAGGTCATCTGCTCCAACCTCCCTACACAAGTAGGGACATCTCTACCTAGGGCAGGTTGCTCAGAGCCCCATTAAGCCTCACCTTGAATGACTCCAGGGATGGGGCCTCCATTACCTCTCTGGGCAGCCCATTCCAGTGGTCTATCACCTTCATATCAAAGAACTTTTTTCTAATATCTATATCTAGCCTTTCCTAACTTAAAACCATTGTTCCTTGCCGCTCAGGAGCACTTAGGGTAAGTCAGCTTACCACTTCTGTTCACCTGTTACTAAAGAATTTTGCATTCTAATGGAACAGACTAATGGAATGGATTACCTATTTACCTTGGTTGTTTTGCTGGAGTTCCCCAGTCTTCCATGTAATAACCCATTGAAATATTTTAATTTTACTCATTATATTTATCTCCTCTTCAGTAGCACCATTCCTAAGCAGCTCAAATATGTGAAAAATTTACTAAATTTCCACATTATAAAAAGACCCCTCAACCTTACTTCTTCATGTCTGATCTTGACAGACTCATATTCAAATTAACACCACAGTGTCTGAGTACCATCGGTACAAAAACAATAGCAATAAGGGAATTTTAATGGATTCTGCCATATTTACTTGGGAATACTTAAGGTGACAGTTTTGAGAAAGTTTTACTATTGGTATGAGTCTGTTATGCATTTTAAAATCAAATTAAAATGTAGATCTACTCTGTCTCTTCTGGAAGATTAAAATCCTCATTATTTCACTTTTCTTAATTTGTAATAATCTCATAATCTTCACAATTTTATACTCATTCATTATTTGAAATGTGTATATTCATACAATTTGCACTGGCCTGTTAGATGCAATTATCAGAAAGCTAAGTCTTGTTCTTCTGCTCCAGCTACAATTTTAGTTATTCAAAGAACATATTTTTCTTAAGAAGGAAGGGATTTAGAGCATCAAAACAAGAAAAGTTTTTCACAAAAAACCCAAGAAATTATGACAGAAATTATTCTGCAACAGTAACATGAAATTAGTACTCTGATCATAAACTAAAGCCATCACTATTGTTCTATTCTGTCATGACTCTGCATAGCAATTTCTAATACAAAATAAGAAGCAATGTCATATACCAGTGTCATGATTACAGCAATAAATTTTAGAACTGCAATTGATGTATACATCTCTTTTACTGTATAGAACAGCTAAATGAGAAGAAGCATCTGATAAAGGAAATAAATCATGTGTGAAATTCTTGTGAGAAAACAATCTACTTGCTTCCATAATATATGTTATTACTTAGTAGCCTAACCAATTACAGAAGCAAAAAGTGACCCTCGTTTACAGCTGTCACATTTTGATTAAGCCAAAATTAGAGAAAAATCTTTTCTAGCCTACTAAATCTCAGTCGGATTAGATATTTTCTAGCTTAACTGATGCATTTTTTATAAAGAAAAAGCTAATGTAAATGACCAGCAAACATCTGCCACTATCTGTGACTTGAAACTCAGCAAAACCTCTCATTGAATAAATTTTTTAAAATAATAATAAAAAAAAATTACAATACAAATTCTTACTTTGAAGAAAACAACTCAAGCTTTGTATTTAGGAGGGAGATTTAGAAAAAAGACTATCCAAAACTTAATTTAGATTTCAACTGTCTTAAAGTATTACCTTGCCATATATAAAGAATTGATCCATGTTTAGAATTATATCTAGAGACATGACACAAAATGTTGAAAGACTTTTTTTTTTTTTTTTTATTTAGTGGGGAAGCTCATAAAAACCTTTATTAGATAGCAGTTTTCTTGAAAGACTGACAAACAGAATCAAGGACAGGCATTATCAGCAGGAATTTCATTGTTTTTTCAGCCAGGCATTTTTCTTTTTTGTCTCACTCATTTTACTTCAAACAATCTTTTCATCCAAGACAACTTTATTAAGCAAAAACCTTGGGGGGGCAGGGGGGCAGGGGGCTAAAAACCTAATAACATTTAGAGTTTAAGATTTTAAAAACGAACAGAAGTTTGCCTCCTCACCCTTATAGTAAGAACTTTTTTATATATATCTAAAAAGGAAGTGAAAGGGAAAGTAGGAAGGAGCTGTTTCTGTGCAAAGACCACACCGTTTCAGTATTCTGTTGGAGAAGATGCTTTCTTTTCATTTTTCCTCTACCTGAACTGTTGGGTGTTCCTCTTCAGCATTCTACACTCATTTAGCCGTAAGTCCAATTCCCTATGGGTCCATTAAGTATGTTGCTAGGCAAACAGTCCAGTAGCAACTATAAACCAGGAGGTTTGGATGGGAGCCACTTTTGTAGGTCACTAAACTGCAAACCTTCACATCATTAGAGAAGAAACTAGCCTTGCTAACTGCAATTTGTAGGAGGATCGGCATTCTTTCAGTTCTCTGGAAAGACTGAAAGTCATTCATACTACACAAAGTTTTCATTATTGGATAATTCTAAATCAAAGGCATCAATGAGTATAATATTTTTACATACACTAGAAGAATATCATTCTCTACTAATGTTTTAATACTATCTATCAAGTGTTTAGATGTTTTATCAAGTGTACAGTCATAGCCAAGTTAAACATGTACAATTACCATGCAATGGACTTCTAGCTTACTAACTTGAAAAGCATGTATAAGAGAGCACTTAACCCTAAGTAAGCAGTATGTATTGTGTTTTCTTTATTTATTTTAATGACAATAAATCAAAGCCAGCTTATTCGCACAAAATTAGCCAGCCTGATTCAGGAACATGCTGTCTGTCAGATAGAAACATTGTTTCTTTTCTGTAATGTATGATTATCTTGACACTGAGCACATAAACTCTTAAGAGTGATCTTTATATCAATTCTAACACAGAAGACTGTCAGGCAACAGCATACTGCATAGGCGTGCTGGTGTGACCACACCGCATTACCATGTGGAAGAATTGCTGCTCCAGTTGGTAAGTTAATAAATAAATAAATAAATATGGTCTCAGAAATGAGAAGATTTCAGTATCATTGCTCTTACAGAATGGAAATGCCACAGTGGAAGAAAGCAGAACAGAAAGCTAATAAAATCAAGGCAAAGAAAAATAGATGGCTTGGACATGTATATATTAAGGGTTCTTTCATTATTAGTTTGACATTGGAGCACTACCGAGATGAAGAAATAATGTGAAACAGAGCAAACTAAAAACATTTCTTCTGTGAATTTTATACATCTAGTGGAAAATATGTGTTTAAAATGTATAGTATTGGAAATGTATCATCACAAAGGAAAAGTAATTAAGAAAGTAAAGCACTTATGAAACCAAGTAGTTATTCAAGTTTCTTTGTCCTTGTTTGTTCATTATAAGTAACATTTTATCTTTTCTGGTAGTAGAATTGCACCAATAAACTCCAGCATTTATGTTTTGGGGTACAAGAAAAAGAAACATGGTTTTGGATATAAGAAATTAAATACATAAGCTGAAGAATCACCACTTTAAAAGGTATACAGATTCAAGCAATGACATTAATGGCCAGGGATTTCTCAACACTTTAAGTACGGGGAAAATAGTGGCAACATTTTTCCCAATTAAGCTCTAGATAATCTTCTGTACCCTCTAATTTGTTGGTCCTTGCATGTTTGTTTTTTTTCAGTCTTGATATGATACTCTGTATATATTTACTTTTCCGGAAGTGCAAAAAAATTTCAAGCAAAGAAATGTATTTTTATAACATTACTATAATTAGCAGAAGTAACTTATGACCTCTGACTGATTCTACTCAAGCAAATTCTTATATCCATCCAATCTATGTACATAAACAAAATGCCAGAAGGACTCATTAACGAACCCCCTTTTACAAAACCCTGTGTGCTTCAAAAAGCCTGCTGGTACTAACATCATATTTTTCATCTGCTTTTGAAATACTGGCATTATTATTTGCATTCATAAAACCATAAATGCAGTGGATACTAGTAAACCCTCTGTTGGTATAAGCCTCAGAACTACTAGCAAATTGTTAAACTGAAGAACTAAGCCTAGTATCTGACTTTTCCTAGTTTAATGGGAATTCTTTTAAGAAACTCAATTTTCACGTTGTGTGATGAAAAAGCAAGCTGGCATTTGTCTCTTAATGTGCAATTAACAAATAGTACCATCAGACTGCTAGTGATGCATTGTTGGGGGGGGGGTTGTAGACAAACATCTGGGCCCTGAGGGCATCAAGAGATGTTAATGTTCCTGCTTGCCTTCCCAGGGGTTTCCCTTCAGCCCCACAGTCCAGGGGCCCCATTTCACCTCAGCCTGGGACTATCAGTCCTTGTCCCAGGGATGCTGGGGGCAGATGTTCCTAGCCATCTCACATAGGTGGACTTTGGACCCCCATTCTAGACTGTCTCCATCCCTGTCTGGTCCCATCAGCTTTTGCTGATGATGGGAGTCCTTTGATGGCCCTGATTCATCACTTGCTGGGGGGAGGGGGAGTTGTAGATAGACCCCAATGATACCAGATCCTGGGTCTGCTCCCACTTTTGTTCCCTCCTTCTGAGGGCCCAGGGTCCCCTTTGCAGATCTGTCCAGCTCTTGCTGCTCGCTGACAGCAGATAGAAGAACATGTTTCTCTTAATTCATGATTTTACATGAATGATAAAGGCTTTAGTCTTAAGCCTGGACATGGGGTAGATCTTCCCTAGTCACAGTGGAAGCTTAGAAAGTTCATATGCACACAGAAAACAGGTGACCATCTTGAACAGAAACAGATGTTATTTTCTTATTCATGCATTTAGGCGCCAAATATCACCTTCACAAACCTGTCCATCAGTTATTATGCTAATTCTTGGCTTTTAACTGACTAAATAATATTAAACACTCTATTTGACTGAGTTTTCCTGATTTTTTTTTTAAGTCACAGAAATAACTTTTTGTTTCATTAAAGCTCTTGCCTCCATTATTACTTCATCAAGAAAAACAAACAAACAAAAAAACATTTCATAAACATGATTTTATGAACAGTGGTCAAAAGTTGTAATGAGGTAGACCATTTTGTCCTCATTGAAAGTCATGCCAATAACTAAGGAATTAAACAACTAATTTCTGTAGATATGCAGTTGTCTTTTTTTGGTACCTCCTTAATATGCACAGACAAAATTCACATCACTAATTTTTTTTTTTCAAGTGAGTTTCTACTGTCAGTGCATCACAGAGATGCCTAAAGTTAGTTCTAAATGGCTTAGCTTGATTGCTGAGATAGCATAGTCAGGTTAGCACAGACACTGCATAATGTATTCAGACCATTAGTTGTAATACTTTTATGAAGATAAAAAAGGCCATCCCATTTTGGGACACAACAGGACAAGAAGGAATACAATTTGGACTTCTGTAAAAAATTAAGCATATCTTCTCTAACCAAGAAGTATAGTAAATAAAAAGCTTTAACAAAGCCTAATAGATGAGAACCTGTGCATGCTGCAACATTAAATGGAGTACAGTGTTATTGTCTAGTGTATGCTGCCTAAATCAATAGAATTTAGAGGAGAAACAGCTTTCTAACAACACAGTCAAACACTCACCTAATCAATATCAGAAGTAATGAATTCATCATGCACCTAATATTTCTAAAATTGTCTTTATGAAAGTGTAGAATTATTATACACTTTAAATTAAACCACAGCCTAGTATTAAAAAACAAAACAACCGAAAATATTAGATAATAGATGGCAAAACTGAAGACACATTAAAACAAAAACCAATGCACTCAAAATGTTCAAGCAAAACACAACAGTTTATGCTACACAATTACATCAATGGCCCTATCATTCAAAAAAATTCTGGAAAGATGCTACAAAGAAATTTAATTGAAACTTGAAACAAAACAATCCTATACCACACACACTTCTTCTGGAACTTAAAAACTACAGTAAAATTGTGCTTTATGTTCTAAAGCATACCTCTCTTCCTTAATTTCACTTAAAATTATTTCCTCTGTCAATCACAATCAAATCATGAAACCACTTATTTCTTTACTCTGTCTCCCCACTAAAAAAAGTAAACCAATACATACACACTATTCACTGCCACTATAACTGTTCACTTTTATCTTGCTCCTCTTTGTAATAGGCCAAATTAAAATCTTCATCTCACAAACATTGGCTGTGTGGTAATACGAGTGGAAAAGCACACAACTAAGTGCTTTTACTTATAGTTGCAGCTCTGAAAATCACAGAGATTAAAGAGATTTAAAGGTTGGAGGCTTACAGTCATGTTTTATAAATTTCAAATCTCACCATAAATTAGAGTTTTAGAAAATTATGTTTGCTACATGAAATGATACAATCAGAATAATAAGCAGCAGTTATTTCTAATCTGCAGTTGTTTTCATTTGGGGCCACATTTTGTGTTTTATTTTTTAAAAGACAATTTTTATGTTTACTGATTTCCATATTTAGTAAACTGAAAACATAGTAAACATATCTATTTGTAAAGCCTTGAGGTCATCCTGACTTTGCCAGCTGCAAGAGAAACTTAATCCAAGCAAAAACTGAAGTTCTTTTAAATGTAAAATGTGCTTGCTTTCACATGAGCAAGCAGCCCGCAGGTAAAAAATGCCTGCCATGGACTCAAAACAATAATGGTGGGATTTCAAGCACTTTTTTCAGAATATTTGTAACTAAATTTGTTGAGCAAAAGTCCACTCAATATCATAATGAACCATTATATAATATGTGAGATCTGACAACAAGATGCCATTTTCCTGCTAAATTTTTTTTTAAATTAAAATGCAACCGTTTTCTCTCACAGCTGATGTTATGTTGTATAATATATACTTTGTGAAAAAGCAGAAAAGGGGGGGGGGCAATAGAATAATACTATCACTTTGCCTAAAGAATGCTTTTGGCTTGTAAATATTAAGATTTAGAAGAGTTGGCACCATCACTGCGAGCATTGCTGGCTTGAACTAAGCATTACTGAAACTGAAAGCTGTTACCATGTAGACTTTAGCTTACATAAAATTAGATTGAGTGGCACCATCAGTGAGAAGACAGTGTAGATAAAAGCCTACTAAACTTATATCTTAATTGAGAATATCCAAAAGCACCTAATCTTTCTAGCAGATGAAGGCAAGAGTTGTAGCAGAGAGAATATATAGCCATTATCTACTGACAAGCTGTCCTTGTCTTCTGTGCTCAAGCCCTGAACATTGTACGACACTGCATTTACAGTTCTGCATCACTGAAAGACTTCAGTCCATAAAGATGCAAGTATAAACTTTTAATCATTAAAAATTCTTTTAACCTTCCAGCATAGCACATACATTTTTAGTGTAAACATGCATTAGGCGTCATGGATTTGGACTATCTGAGGGGCTTTGTTTTTTTCTTGAGGTCCAAGAAGACAACACTCCAAGGTTTTCTGAGGCATTTACTAATCTTATCTGAACTTAAGACTTGTTCATTTGTTAATTCATATTTTAACACCTATATAGTTGGTGGAATAACACTGAAGCCTTTGATATTTATGGTACCATACGATTATTGTTCATTGATAATGGGATAACCACTAGGAACTAGTAGATACAGTTGCAAATTAGAAATATTCCGAGAATGAATCCATATTATAAGTTCTGTTAAATGTAATTGCTAGAATTATTTCACCCATAATTCTCTACCTTCTGTTTCTTAGCAGTTGTTAAATAAAGAAAAAAAAAAAAACCCAATCACTGAAAACTTAATGAGTATTAATTAATGATTACTAAATCCAAGAATTTATATGATACCTTTAAAACTGTCATCTGGATAAAGGATGAAAACACATTTAAAGAAGTAGTCCATACTACCCTGCTAAAAATATTTAGAGGATGTTTTTAAATTCATTAATGTTTTGAAATATATGCCTTCACATCTGTATAGCAGCCTTCCTCCTACTCATTTGTTCCACCTGGTCAATCCTAATGCTGGGAAACAGATCACTAAATAATAATTCACCTAGGCAGAAACACACTACATGGATGAGTGTGTGTTTCATTAGATGAAATTCAAGGTTAGATACATATGACTGAGGCATGAAATCCATAAAAGATGAAAAATTTGTTTGTCATTGATGAGAAGGAAGATAGTACATAATTTTATTCAGGATCCTCTCTATGCTCTTATACTATTCAAGTAGTATATTTAATTCTCTCATGGTTCAGAAAGTCAGAGACATATAGATGGAACCTAAGTAGCTAGACAGAAACAGTAATATATCAAAGGTATACTCAAGTTAGATCATGGTCTTCTATAGAGCTTTACATCCTATATAATACATAAGAAGAAATATCTCTACTAGGTCAAGATTAGTCAACAAGTTGACTTCCATGGGACAGCATTTCATCCTGAAAAATTAATATTAGAGGACTATACAGTTCCTTGGTTAGGTAGACCAAGTTCTACACACAGGTCAGCTATCCCTTGGCTACTGTGACTTTACCAGGAATCAATTTTCAAGTCAGACTTCAAAAAACTGTTGCTACATGGCATGCATAAGGGAAAATTGCTATCAGTTGGATAGTGTAATCTTATCCCCTTCACTCACTAAGATTTTTTTCCTATGGTTACACTGAGTAGGAACCCAACTGATTTTCTAGGAATCTGGGTATTCAGAAACTTCATATGAAGACAGATATGAGTTCAGATTACAAAGTTTAGTTTTCTTTTAAAAATATTAAACATAGTGACTATTTCTGCATTAGAGACTACAAAATTGATTCTGATCTAAGTCTAGGTACAGAAAAAGCAAAGGAGGAATGGGTCTAGTCAGAGTGAAAATGGGCTGAGTTAAGGTACCAATAAATGGTCCATGTAGTCCTGAATATCATTGTCCTGGTAAACTTAAAATTCCTTTTTTTTGTTACTCATTCCAGATACTCTGAGAATAAGGATTCACAGTTGCTATGTTTTTAATAAACTTTGAGGGAATCAGAACTGAATCCAAATATTCTCCTAGTTTTTGCAATTCAATCTTTGCAAGACAAGGAAAAAGGAAGATGAAATTAGAGCTTCACAGACAGGAAAAAGCAATGCTAGTTCTTTGTTTTCATTCTGCAATCTGAAAAAAAATAAATATGAGAAATCAATAAATAATTAACAAAGAACAAACCAGAATATATCTTCAGCTTTTAAAATTATTTGATCTCTAATGTATGACATTGGTAAGTAGTCTGCTCCTTTGAGAAACAGACTGTTTGCAGTGGGAGTTACCAGTCTGCATGAAAGACTGTACGGTAAGAAGATGAGAAATAAAAATCAAAAAGGAAACAAAAAAAAATAGAATTGGAAAATAAGCACCCAGCATCTTTTTAAGGGTCCTTACCTGACTCATATTAATGCAAATCCGTTTTTCATCCACTATTATTTGCTAGCCAAAATGTTTTAATTTTCTTCATAAAACTGAGGAATAACAAAAATATCTTAATACTACCTTGTGAGATACTATGTACTGTATCAAGCACTGCAATACACCTGCTGATGGAATGAGACTCCAGGAGTCACTAGTAAAGAGAAAATTTGCAGTATATGCTATCTAAAAAAGTGTAATCAAAGAGAATATTTTATATAGTCAGAAATAACTTCTTAACATTTTGCCCTTAAGCAAAACAGTCTAAGCCTATATTTTTCTAACCTCCTAATGATTCTTGACCAGGGCAGGTAATGTTATGAAAATATGTTAAAGCTACTGTATTAAGTCACTATTGTAGAAGTAGGAAAGAGCCCAAATGGAGTAACAGTTAAAGGTAGCAAATCAAGCATATTTTATCAGATTACCTCTTCATGTATAATATTAAATTAAAATAGGAATCTCAAAGAGTCCCTGAATGAAATTCTCTCATGATAACTCTCTTCTATTGTCATCCAATATTCCATCCCTGTGACTCAGAGAATTAGCAGATTTGAGGCTTTTTAAATGCTAGCCCATATAAATGATTAACATAAATTATAGAAACTATTTTCACTCTTTTCTATACAGTCCTCCAACACGATTCTCATTATTTTGCTTGACTAAAGACAAATGAAAAGAAATGGAGCCAGCATATGAAAAAAAAATGTGGTTTCTTTTTGAGGTGAAGCATATTTGGTAAAGCTGCCTATTCTATCTGTGCATGAGTAAAGAGCTGTTCTCTTCTTAAAGTCTTTTCTTTCTTTTAAATGATGCCATCTAGTCTGAAGAAACCTCAGGAACAAAAGACACAAGTGAAGATCTGTAGAATGAACTACTTTCTCCAAATTGTTTCAAATCCTTTTGTGATTTCTGTCCCGACTTATTTTTTATGCTATTAATATTAAAATGCATCTCAGCTTCCAATGAGAGAATCTTTGAAGCAACTTTTATAATAACTTTTATAATATCCAAAACAGGGTAGTTTCTGCACACTGTATACTGTCAGGTTCCCAAGAGCAGAAAACAGTTGTGAAGTAGCTCTGCATGTAAAGAATAAATTTCAGATGAACTTGAGTAATTCTTTCACAGCAGAACAGAGATAAAGCTCAACAGTCCTTCCTGCCATAGATAAGACTGCTAGCTTTACAATACCAAGTAAAATTAACAAAGTTGGCTAGCAAAAGATGAGAAGTAAGATTTCTTTACTGTATTTCAAATATATATTGGGAATCATATTTGCAACTTGTTTTCTAACCTGACTAGACTAACTGCAGGTCGGAGGAAAAGACATTTATATGAATATCACTAAAATTATTGAATCTAGAAAAATAGGATACCCTAAAACATATTACTTCAACAATAGCAGGAATTGACCTCTTAGCAAGGGGGAAAAAAGGAAGATATTAAATATTCGGTGATGATCATTGTTTCTTGGAATTTGTCTAGTAACTGCTATTCTTTGGGAGAAGGAGATCCCAAACACCAAAAGATTGTGAAGCAAATGTGCCAAGTACAGTTAAGTCCTCCTCATGAAGAATTTTTTGGTTTACAAAGATCTTCCTGGAAAAAATAAAGAAAAATATTAACATAGATAAAGTAGAATTAGTGGAAGAAGGTTTATTCAGCCAAGAGCAGGCAATTTTTCAGTATGCTTCACATTTGTAGAATACAAAATTAAATAAATAAATACAATTAAATAGATAGCATTAACATTTTAATGCTTATATTCCTTTGGGCTACCATATGTATCTATGCGTTCCTTTACACTGCAGAGCCTTCCTTAGAAACTGGTTTTGCCTACAACTCAGCAAAAAGGAATTTTTCTTCAAGACTGGGAAAATAGGCATCAATAGGCACAATATTAATATCAATTCAAATAGAGGTTTATCCATCAGCCTTCCAATATGTCCTGATTTTGGTGGGTTGGGGAGGGAAAACATAGTATACACAGGTGCTTTGCAAATTAACTAATATAAAACCTAGATAATTGTCCTTTCACAGTTAATGTCTCTATTTCCGCCATTGATAATTCAATATTCATGATGTATAATAAAATTTTTAGAAGATAAATTATTTAAACTAAAGAATGAAACAAGAAATTCAGCTTTAATAAAAAAACAAACAATATAACCAAACCCAAACAAAATCCATTCCTCATAAAAAAACCTGAACTCTAAACAATAAAACACCACACATACAAAAAACAACCCCAAAAGCCAAAAACTTTAGCAAAAAAGGTGGCATATTGTACCCTACAGGAAGCTAATTTCATGTCTCTCTGGGAGCATTCTAGTGATTTTTAAATGGTTGAGGCATACAGTAATCTCAGTCAGCAGACAGGCACAACAGATTTTGATTTATAGCTTGTTACAGATGATTCTATGGACTCTAAGATATAAAAAAAAAAAATGAAAGAATCACCTGCATAAACACTTACACTTTATAGATTTTTTTTTAATATGTTATGTTAGAGAGCTGTTAAAGACAAAACAGTCAAATACTCCAAAGTATTAAAACTCCGTACATTATAAAAATTACAATTAATGATTTCTTAGCTTTTTTTTTTTTTTTTTTTTTTTTTGTATTAAATCAGCATTCATAGAATTTCCAGCTGTTTTGTATTGGCTATTTGAACTGTCATCCAAATTTGATACCTAAAAATTTAGGTAGGAAGTGCAACACTTCAAAGATCTAGATAACATCACGATGTTGTCTGAGAGGGAGAGGAGAAGGCTATAAAGTCTCTTCCTGCATTGTGATGTAAGGCAGATGCAAGTTAGAGCAGAAATAGCATGGAGCATCCCCTCCCTCCCTCTGCCCACTAGTAAGTTTGCCCTGCAAATACAGCTGTTTCAAGGCATACAAAATCAACTTTTGCAAAACTAAGAACACTGCCAATGTAATGAAGTAATGAAATAATTTTTGGTTTTTCTTATACAGCTAGGATAATTATTTTACAGAATGATTAAAGAAAAAAAAAAAAGCAGCAAAGAAAAACAGTTATTTTCCTGTCTTCTTCTTCAAAGAAATGATCTCTTCCATTTCTTAGGACTTAAATATACCTTCAGCTTTTCATTCAAGAAAAAGGGAGATACAAGTCAGTAAAAAGAAACTAGATAAGGTTAAGACAACGGAAGAAAAAAAAGCTAGAGAAAATGCAAATTGATACAAAGATTTTGTGCCAGCTTAAGTATCTAGATGTCTCCATTCTATGATTCTATGACTCAGTATTAGTTGAACAACATACTGCAATTTACTCAAGATTAATAGTTTTGGCTGCCCGTATTACTAGTACAAAACGATAGACAAGTATACAGCAACTAACATGCACATAGCTATTTACAGTGCGTACCAGCATTCTCACTCTATGGTGTGGTTTTTTCCACTTAGTGAAATTTATTTTTAAAACATCCGCTTGAACTGGATACGTAAACTGCTGTATTTTCACATACATCTGACCAGAGTTATATTTAGCCATCTTCAAAGAAGGCAGTTACTCGGGCTGTCAGGCTTGTAAAGACAACAAAATACAGCGAGAGCAGATGTGAAGCATTGCCCTCCCTAAGGAGGGCATGGTGCTGATGGTAATGAAACTAGCTGGCAGTTTATGGGGCACATGCTTGTGCAGTTGCTTTCCTCTAGTCCTTCCACAGCCCATGGAGAGAAATGCAAAGCAGGTAGTGAGTTGCCTCGCGGTCATGGGGACAGAGGGAAGCACATCTTATATCCTCTTTTAATCCATGCCCCTACATCAAAGGCATGGGGTAGAAACATCTGACATTTGCAGAGGCTGGGATACAGGGAAGCACAGCTGGCTTGTTGCTGGGGCAGTGAGTTCACTTAAAAGAGGCCATCATGCCAATGGGTAGGGGAGGGAGGACAGAGAACGGCAGCTGTTCTGCTTCAGCAAAATTTTCTATTCATTAGATGAAGGCAAAATAAAGTATTTTATCTTTGCTCTCAAGGGGGCAAAATTCAATTTTTCCAACACTGCTGAGTAGCGCTAAGATGTGGCACACCTAAACTAATGAAGTCAAGAAAACAGTTGCATTTTTAAAACACACATTATCTACACTTGGCTAATAGCCTGTTCAGTGATACTTTGTATCACTCTATAATTACAAACCTATAAAATACCCATTAAATTCACACCAGTAAACATTTCTTTGAACTGAGAGAAATAAAGCATTTTGATGTATGCTATTCTCAGCATTTATCATAGATATTAGAAACATATTCAGTAACTAGATTACAAAAAAAGTCATAATTCCAAAAGAATCAAAGTAACAGGGCACTTAATTGCCTCAGACCGATAAAGGAAAAATGATGGCAGAATCAATTAAAAATATATTACACAAATGCATATTAGGTGGCAGCACCCCAGCTTCATTTTAGTGCATATTTCCTTGGGTTTTATGAGCTTCTTAGTTTTACATCAGAAACTGTGGGATATAGAGACAACTGCAGCCATTGCCTTGTAGATTCCTATATAGGCTAGAAGGTAAAATCAGAAAAAGAAAAGGCAAACATCAAAAAACCCCACCACCACAAACCAACCAACAAAAGTAAAATAGGTCGTATACTTTTTGGAGGGGATTAGAATTTTTCTTGAGAATTACTTCCCAGTTTTTCTCTACCCTCCTTCTTTCTTCTAAATGAGAAGCACCAAAATGGCTGTTTCCTAAAGCAATGAATATTTAAAATGTTCCTGGAAAGTCCTGATAAATGACAGGGATCATTTGCAAGCATCACATCTTTCTCAGTCTCTTCTGCTTTAGAGACCTTGGAACCTGATCTTTTAACTGCTGTATGCCAAAATGGCCTTACGACAAGCACAGTGATCCACCCGGACTGCTGCTAGCTGTAAATTAGTAGGAGCAAAGAGGAGTGGAGGATTTAGGAAAACTGCCTGAGTCTTTTTGTGATTAGGGCATAGAAAACCTTTGGTTTTGCACTTTTGTTGAACAAAATTTCCCAGAGGATGTCAGGTCCACAGACCCATATTCACTGTATCACAGTCACAAACTACATAATTTGAAAATTCTGGCAGATTTTTCTCTGATATGCTCTTTCCATTAAAATATTCAAGACCTACAAGATGGAACATTAAGAGTTTGTACAAAGGGAATACCTGGAATCAAAAGGCTCCTCACATACATCCTCATGGTTTCCAAGACAGATGACAGCTTCTAGCTCCCAAACTCTCAGTTATATTAAAACTGAGGATTTTTTCTTCCCTTTTTTTTTTGTTTTGTTTTGAATGCCAAATAATCGGATATTTAAAATGAGTGCAAAAAATATGTGAGACTATTATGTGTTAATATGGTTATTTACAGAAATACACAAACATTCAGTCAACATCTGCAAAATCATGATTTAGTAGCTCAGCACATATAATGAACACTGCTGAACCTTCACAAGGAAATATTCACAACTTGATTATGATGTTTTATTAAATACATGTAGAGAAAATAAATAATTGAACAATTTGTATATTTCACAAGAAGGAAAAGAGGTCACATGTGAAAAAGACACAAGTATTCCTGAACTGTTCATGCAGACATCATTAGAATTTAAAACCAACTTGAAAACAAACAAAAAAAGTATGAAAGAGCCCCAGCAGTGCAGGGAATCAAACTCATCCACCTTGCTTAAGACCTTAGATTTAAGCTAAAGAGAGTCAATGCAAGATTTTCCAACTTTAAAAAATAACTGACCATCTCCAAGCATGTAGCACTCTGCTCCCTTCCTTCCTTCCCTTCTCTTATCTCACAGAATCACAGAATGTTAGGGTTGGAAGGGACCTCGACAGATCATCTAGTCCAACCCCCCTGCCAGAGCAGGATCACCTAGTGTAGGTCACACAGGAATGCATCCAGGCAGGTTTTGAAAGTCTTCAGAGAAGGAGATTCCACAACTTCTCTGGGCAGCCTGTTCCAGCACTCCGTCACCCTCACAGTGAAAAAGTTTTTCCTAATGTTTTTGTGGAACCTCCTATATTCCAGTTTACATACATTGCCCCTTGTCCTATCACTGGACATCACTGAAAAGATCGTCTCCTCTTCTCTAAGCTAAAGAGGCCCAGCTCCCTCAGCCTTTCCTCATAAGGGAGATGTTCCACATCTGAAAAAAAAAAAAGAAAAAGCCACAAAAAAACCCCTATCCAAAAAGCACAAATATATCCTAGTAGTAAATCTTTTTAAAAGATAAGATTATGTCTAAAATCAATGTATGCTATGCTGTAGAGGTTTTCAGCAAAAAGTTTTGGCTGGTGTAATGGCACAGTAGCTACAGGCTCAGATGCTCTGCTGCCAGCTACAACTTCCTAGCTCATGAATGGATACACAGAGTGTTGATCACAGAAGACTTATGCCTTCAGGGTAATGTGTGTCCAAATATTGCTGAAGCACTGCTGACTATTTTATAGTATCCCTTCTAGCACAAGAAGGCCATTTAGCTCTTCCAGCTAAGGAAGTGCAATTGCAAGACAGAAAGTGGCAGACACTATATTGTAGATAGCAATCCAAAGCATTATGCTATGTAATGAAGAATATGGTCTTCCCGCCATCAGTATTATCTATATGCATATTGAACCACTGAATTGCAGGGTATCTCCTGCTTCTTACTGGTAGGAGAAGGAGAGAATTCCTCCTTTTTTTTTTTTTTTTTTAAGTGAAAAAAAAATTCATTCTTATTCTAAAGAGGAAGAATTTTTAGTTTAAATCTACAAAATCACCCTCAAATATTAACATGAATCAGTAGCATTAGATTTGGATAAATACTGTCATAAGATCACATACAATTCATGCTCTATCTGAAAAAGTAAATCTGTCATAAAATATATATATACATTGTATATATATAGTTCAGTTTCCAAGTGTAAGTACTGTAACAAGGTGTTTTATCACTGATTGCTGCTCTAATAATGTACCAAAACCAGCTTGGAAATTAAACATTTACAAAACTACACTAAAATGAAAAACCCCCACTCCCAAAATATATAAAAAAAAATAAATCTGTCATAATAAATGAAAAGAAGTATTCCTGCTGCCTTTGTCCAGTTCTTTTTTCCCCATATGGTATTTTATTTGTCATGTGAAGGCTGCAAAAATACCCTTTTAGAGAATATATTAGAAAAACAAAGCATAAACAATAAAGCCTGCCCAGCAGTCATGTTTTCCAGTGCTCTGTAGGGTAGCCATGGGAATCTTCCATGCTGTGAGTGTTAATGAGACCCTTCATAGGCACCATTAATACATAAAAGCAATCACCTATAACTCACCTTTTCAAATCTGTACTCCTTGAATTTAGTAACAGGCAGCAAAATAGAAAGCATTGTGCAAACACCATCCTCACTTATTGATATGCAACCATTAGCCAAAAAGGAGTGGACAAGAAAAAAGTTACTGCAATACATAGATGCTTCAATAATCAAGCAGAGAGTCCAGAAGCACTTGGGGAACATGCATAGTTTTTAAGACTACAAAACTGTCCCTAACCATATGGTTTTCTGATGAAAGAAAACATACTTCTAGAAATTACTAATTAGCTAAAACTGTCTGGATTCAAGATACTTAGGTATTTAGAACAGAATGTGTATCTGATCAAACTCTATAATGACAGTAATCTGGCGTAAAGAAAACTCACACAAATTTTACATTTTTTTTTTCCAAGTTGTGGTTTATCTTTTATAACATTTATTTAAATGAAAGGAGGGAAAAATTCACATTTTCCACATGGATGCCATGCAAGTTCTGGCAAATAGTTGCCAACATTAGCTAACTGTCATGAACCGGTATCAGCAACTTTCCAAAACAGACACTGGACTTCAGCCAAAGACAGCTCCACCAACCTGTGAAGGACCTCAAGCTTTTGGTATGAAGTCCCTCACCGCTATTCCACTTCTGAACTGACAACCCCCGTAGGCAAAGACATGTGTGGGGTCTGTCAGTCACTAATACTTGACAGATTTTAAATTGAAAGAACATTAGCTCCTTCTGCCAAAAATGCACAACTTAGGATATTACCTACTACATTTAGTGAAAGAAATATGAAACAATAACATGCCCTTGAGCTACCTTGCACTACAGTTTGCACTCAGAGTGATGCCTTTGTTTCAGTTACTGGCAAGTTTCTAAATAATTTGAACAGATACCAAGAAATTAAATGCACTTTTTTTTAAACAAGACCCACCACTTCTACAAAATGACCACTGACTTGTTGTGAAAGCTCACTTTAGGTTACCCTTTCTCAGCTGCATTTCTGCTTCTGATGACATAAATTAACTCTTGGGTTTCCTACAGTTCTCCTTACAAGTAACTGATTCAGGCAACACATCCTATATCAATTAAATCTTTTTTGGTACAGAGCCATCCATTGCCAGGTAAAAATATTTTTTTGAATAGTGCTACCTTCTGGATGAGGCCAAATACGTAAATTGGGCTGCAGATTCTAAAGTGAACATACCAAATACATATAAAAGACATCCCTCAAAGACAGCTTTGCTAAAGGTTACTTCTGGCCCTTTCCTACCCTTTATATGGCTTTGATGCCCATCAGGCCCATCACCGAGTAATTTCAACATATTATCAAAGGCACTTTCATTTGGGTGGCCAGGTTAGATTGCTGATACCTTAGTGTACTGCAAGAGCTCAGTCAGCATCTGATGTGACCTGAAGTATTTGAAAGAGTGTAGTAAATGAATAGAGTGAAAAAATATGTCAGTCAGCAGTTAAAGGGGCTTGGCTACGACCACACTTACATAAAGAAATACACTTCATGAGTACATTTTGCTTTCATAGAAGTTAAAAAGCACTGTGGCCATACATGAGATTTTAATCCTTAAATAAAGTATTACTTCATAAATACTCATTATGAAAACATATAACTGAAAACAAGAAATGCATCTCATTAATAGTTCTTCAGAGAGCAAAATCATGATGGCGGACAATCATGAGAATGGTAATTTATTTGAGATAAATTATCTATAAATGTAACTTACTAGAATGGGGTGCACCATGGCAGCAGACTTTTTCATCTAAAACTAAAACTTCTTTTGCTTCCAGTTTTAGGATGGACTATCACCACCAAAGAGTCACATACTGATATTTGATAGTTTCAGTGAGTGGTTCATGTAACTGAAATATCATTTCCTCTCATCTGGATTCCATTAAATAACTTAGAAAAAAAGCAAATTCCATCACTGTTCATGTTCCCAAACAGCACTAGCTGAACTGCAGTTTTCAAGGCAGAAGACTTTATACACTATCCCCGTGGCACGTTAAACCATTGTGTCAATTACTGTTGTAATCTTCATCATCTACATCTCACCCCCTCTCTCTCAAATGAAAAACTGAAATACTGCTAGTGCCTTCTAGACAGGAAATTAGCTCAACATTAAGGACAAGTAAAATTGCACTAACACTCACTAAAAAGAACACAGCTGAGTTTTTCTTATTGCTTTTCTGCTCTGCTGCATAGACATTTCACTAAACCAATAAATAAGCAAAGTTCAAAATGGCCTGTTCCACAGCACAACAGAGTCAAGAGAAAAGGTCTCAAAATATTTAAATTTAGAAGTCTGCTATGCATTCCCATTTCAAAGCAACTTAGAATTACTGTCAACATAGTGGTGCAACTGTTGAGAAAAGCTCTTTTCATTTTTTATTTTTATTATATTTTATGTATATATTTACAATCATTAATTTATATATAGTGTAATATTCTATACTAATGTAATATTAATATTAACCTAGTAATTAATGTAATAAATAATATTTTTTTCTCTTTTTTTTTCTTATTACCATGAGGAAAGGTCATTGCCGCAGGACCAAAAGTCTGAAGAGGTACAAAAGGAGTCATGAGAATTAAGGGTGGTTATTAAATTAGAGGTATTAAGTAAAACAATACAGATGCAACCTGTGGCTCAGACAGTCTCTGAAATCCTATTTGTTTGAAGTTAGATTCACCAGGGAAAGAAACACATGACTCGTCTTCCATATGTTATAATTTGGGCAGATTGATAGGAGCAGGTTTTGTTCTTAAATACTCTTTATGTCTCCATTCTGTCAAGAAAATTCCTTATTTCTTAAAACTCACTTAACTGCAGGGAAAAAATAAAAGTAACTGAGACTGATGAAAATAAGTGTGATCCCCATAAAATGCAACATCTGTAATGCTTTCTTACTAGTTACGTTGTTTTTTCATTGATTGCTAATGACATGGCACAAATAAATGGGGCATTCTGCTAGTAGAAGTCCTTTTTCCCTTGTAACAGATTTATTAAGTAATGTTCCAAGTATCGTGACACCAAAAGTGCTGGTGCTCTTCATCTGTTGTAACATTTTTTCAAATAATTATACTAAAACATCAAAGGTTGTTTTTCTCAACCCAAATTTTGCACAGATATAAACTGCTATGGTAGATTAACCTCAATATGTCAAGTTATATACATTAATCATTAGACTTTATTTAGTGGACATGTCTAAACATCAGTTTTCAGTGCAGTCTGTGCTGATAATTTTTTCCCTGTAATTATTTAAACTTATTGATAATTTGTCAAAATGAAGAATGACACTAGAATCAGTGACTTTATGCTAAATTGTATTCTATTTAATGCCTATGAATGCTGACCGCGGAACTATATTTTTTGTGTTTCAAGAAACCATATTTGGAGGAGTTTCCCAGAACTTCAGTCTGAAAATGGATGTTTAATCTTCCTTCATTCACAAGTACAGAATATAAAGTTTATAGATCAAAGATTACTTTTCCCTTTAATTATGGCTTCTGTGTTGGGCATGATCTATGTTATTGTGTGTTCTTAATTGCCTATTTCTCTCTTCAAGCAGAGCAAGCCAGGTAGAACAATCTGGAGCCAGGAGAGGATTGTGACTAACTAAGGACCAATTGACAGAAGGTCCCAAAGGCAGCAAGGGATGTCAGAGCATGGAGTGCCAATGAGAGCAGGGCACATGCAAGCAGGTATCAGAGGAAAAATAACATTAGTACAGATCAGAGGGTACAATTGAGAATTTTCTTCATCACAGAAAGCTGTTGAAGCCAAGCATGGGATGAATGAATGATCTACTTGCAAAGACTCACTGTACATGAAGAGTAATCATTCCTGGTTATTTGGTTTCGCCTAGGCTAGCCATGTGTTCTGGTTTTTATTCTCTATATTTTATTATCTATAGGATAATTAACCAGTATAAACTGGCCTTAGGAGTTTAAAAACTTTTTGGTCTTTTTCAGGATCTCCCTATAAAGGTCACAGCAGATTCTTTTCAAAATGCTGGCCTTCTCAGGGAACCATGAGACCTTGCTAGAATTCTGCTATGAAATCTCATTTCATTAACATTAGAAGATTCTATTTTTAAGTACATTTTATAGATTTACACAATTTATGGAGATGTACTTTATAGAGAGATTTAGAAAATTTATAAATATAATTTTATAGATCTATAAAATTTACAGACACATCTTCTAGAGATAAATGGGAACAGTCTTTTTATTTATTTGGTATCTAATTCTTATGCCAACTACACTTACCAGAAAGAATGAGTTTCAGTTTATATTAAATTTTCTCTGTGTAGAATTTGCACAGTAGGCATTATGTCTATATCTGATTTTATGGGTAAAAGCTGAACTGCAAGAACAGAAAATACATAGTCATCCAAATTTCTATTATATTCAAATAAGATTTTATTTAAAAAAATGCCTATGATTAAGGTTATGATTACTTTTTTCTAGAAAAGATATCACTCAGATGGAGAAGAACTAGTATGAGCACCACCTGAAAGCTGAACAGATGGGCAACAATAGTCTACACATTCCACTCAAAAATACATAGCAAACATACAGCTCTAAAAATGACAAATGTGTATAGAGTGACCTATATCTCCCATTCACTGAATGACTGAAACAATTTATGAGTGTAGGTCAACTTTCTAGTTCTAGAGAAAGAAGAGTTTAGATACTCAAGGAATCTTCAAAGTGAATCAGAATCTACAAGGGCAAAATAGGTTAAGAACAGGCAGTATTACTATTTTTAGGCACAAAGGAAATCTAAGAATATTCGTATATATGAATCCCAACAGAGGGAGAACAATGTCAAAAAATGAGATGTAACACACAGGTAGAATAAATGGTTTTGGTAGTACATAAAATGACTAAGATGTACAATGATGAATAAAGCTCTAAAAAAAATATTCCCATAACAGTAAAAACTACCCCACAAGTTAGAAGGACAAATAATGTTAACAGTTTTCTTCCATATTTTCCATTACTGAAAATGCTATAAAAGTGGATAATTTACCTATCACACTGGAGTTGTGTGAATTGTGCTTATTGTTCACAAAGTGCTCTGATATCATAAAGAGATGCCCAAATACTCTGTATTAAAATGCTTCTAACAGACTGAAATAACAAAATGGTTTTGAAGGCTCTCAGTTTCAGGTGACCAGACTTCCTAGTTTTGGGGTCAGTCTCAGTGTCCAATCATGTATTTATGTGCAGGTTTTTATACTGGTTTATGTACAATCTACTCATCCTGTTCTGTTTCCATCTCTCTTTTCTTGAGTTTCCTTAATAGCTCTTTAATTCTGCTGATTCAAGGCCCAGGTCTAACAGAGCAAGTTACCACACAATTACATAATTTCTCCTATCTGTCCACCAGCTTCCTCTCCAATTTGTAACAAAAACAAGCCCTCCTGACTTATCAATCTTACTGTAGTTTAGTTTAAGCAAGTAAGGGTAGTACACCTAGACCACTATCCTGTCTGGCTATGGCCACAAATGGATGCTTAAGGAAAGTCTAATAACAGGGTAGTTGTGTATACAAACTACCCTAGAAAATTTTTCTAGCTTTTAGCAACTTTCAGTAAGGAGAATTCTGACTCAAACATGATATACTTGTATCTTGGATTTTCTTCATGAAGTAAAAAAAGGAACTTATTATGATATGATTGCATTGTCTATCTCCATGGATTCACCTCTTCGAAAATACTAGCTTGCTGAACATTTTTCACCTAATTTAGCAGAGAAGTATGAAGAGTCCAAGTATTAGGGTTCACAGTGTTAAGATTTTACAAATGTAAAGAAAATCTGCAGCAGGGTAAAGGACACACATTAATGACCCTCAGAGGAAAAGTCTCTGAAGTGATCATAATCATTCTCTGCTCCACATGGTTTGTGCTGTGGCCAGAGGAGCCATGGCATAGTTCTTGCCTTTTCACAAGCCTACACAGGAATTCACACCACACTAGTGGGTATTATACAATGTGTTAGATGGAAACTAGAATTACTATGGAGTGACAAAGCAATGGCAACCTAGGGAAGACATGGGGTTGCTGCTATGGGAGACAGCAGAGGAAAGAATTCAGCATATTGCAATGGGAAGGATAAGGTGGGGAAATGGGGAGGAAGAGCAGAAGACATCAGCGTTGAAAGAAAAAGGGAAGAAAAGCAAAATAAAATCTGGTAGTGGCATAAAGCAGAAGACAAGCATAATGGAGAAGGCAAGCAGTCTGTACAGTAAGTCAGATCCAGAGATACATATCTCTGTTATTTGAACAAAAGGCCTGCAAATTTACGTGGAAAAGTATTTACAAGCTAAATTCTTTGTTAACAGTTTTCTGTCACAAGGACTTATCTATTTTGTGATAATTTTTATAACAAAAAACCACCACTGAAATACCAACTAAAATCACAATCCTTCCTCCCATTTTCTTGTTCAACAGCTGCCTGTGTAAATGGCTTCCCCAGCATAAAACTTAACTATAAATATATAGCACAGATAATTATAAAAGTTAAAATATCTCTCAGGATCAACTTCCAAACAGCTATCAGAATTTTTTGAAATAGAAAAACTAAAAAATATTCTATTGAAAAAAACATTTCTAACATGTCATAATTTTATTCCATTGATAGAAGAATAAAAATTCTCACAGAAAAGAAATTCCAAAAATATTTCAGTTAGAAATATAAAAACATAACCTAGGTGTGAGCTGGTTACCACAGGCCACTCTGTTGTTCTCCCTTCCAGGTACTGTAAGACACTTGCACCAGCAATTAA